>BGPR01033043.1:0-17181 GCA_013235015.1 Araneus ventricosus | reverse complement strand
GACGACCCCTCAGACAGAGGTACGACCCTTCATCGGTAGGAGGCAACTCGAACCCCCCATTGCTATATCGCACACGGAAGCGAAACTCTGCTTATTTATAAGGCAGGCTCTCATCCCCTTATATGAGGTATCCTCATAAGTGGGATATAAGGAAAAGATAAAATTAATTTGGCTACTAGGACTATTTTTGTGAACGAAAATAGTTACTGATGAATACTGTCTACCGTCACGAGTAAAACCCTGAAAAGGGTCGTCTCAAGTAGACGAAACGAATAAAGGAGGGAAAAGGGTATAAAATCAACCGCAACATTTGGGGAACCAAGCGCATTTCGTTAGCCGAGGAATTCGTTTCCAACCGAAGTACAAAGCGAAATAAGACTTATGCCAGTTCTATCTGATACAAATGAAATAAAGACCTTTCCTTCACCCCCAAAATGCAGTGGAATATCCCGTTTCCATAGTTATTGCCACCGGCATGTCTGGTGTCTGAGGGTTTTCTCGTGGCGGTAAGAAAGTAAAATCATAAATTAATATCTAAAGTATTCTCAAGACAAATTTGAAATATTGCACTACATTATGAAATATTTTCTTTTGAAAAATTCACTTTGCAGTTAAGCGAACTTACCTCTACCCATTCATGTAAAGAATTTTGTCTTTTCACTGGATATAAAATTTAGGATAACCGGATATTACATTTCCTTAAAAGCAACAAAAAATATTGGATTTGGTAAGAAATGTACCGACATGAAATTTAATTAAAATTTTTCTATGCATGTCATTTCATTATGTTTGTTCTAAGTTAAGCAATTTTTAAGAATGTGTCATCTTAGCATAAGAACGAAGCGTAAGGAAACTATTAATTCTTTCAAGATTTATGTGTTTTTGAGAAGTAAAATAAGAAGGCCAGCAGAAATTAATTTTTAACAACTGGAAATAGTGAAAAGATGCTGAGAATTTTTCTTGGAAAAATATTTTTTTAATAATGCCTCTGTAAAATGAAAAATGTTAATACCAAATTTCTTTATTTAAGGTTAAGAAAAAGTTATCATATCATCTTAAAAGTTATCATAGAGATAACTTCTAAAGTGATGAAGGCAAGTGATAAAAAATCATCCTCATATAGAAAAATAATTTGACTTTCACGCTTCTCCTAACTCTTCTCTTATAAGTATGTAGTAAAAATAAATTATTACATAATAATAATTATTACGTAATAAAATATTATATAATTTAATTCCATGCATTACTTTGTACATCTTTTCTGATGTTTTCTGCATGTTTCATATAACAAATTGTAAAATTAAAAATTACTATTCAAAAGTTTGTCTTCCATCGATACATTTTTTATTTACAAATTTTCCAGTATATTTTTAATAAGAAAATGAAGCTCATATTATTTCATTAACATGATCATAACGAAAGAAAATTATCTTACATAAAAATTCTATTTCATAACATTGAAACAACATTTTCTTTTATGTATTTGTATCATTGAATAGCTAATTGTATTACCTCGGTAAAATCTGGATTTTAAATATGAGTTATTTTAAGAATATTAACCATATTTCTTAGAAATAATCAATAAAACTTAATTTATAATCTCAAGGTTTTCAAAAATAAAATGTTCACACTTTGAATATCCTTTTTCAGAAAATGTATTCCTCTTATTTTTTAGAATATTAAAAAAATAATGGACAGAAACAAATTTATAATTTGTTTAAAACGATAGATGTCATATTTGAGGATAAATATCTAAAAATAAAAATAAAATTATTACGTGTTCATTCGCTATTTAAAGTTAATGAAATCGCAACATAACGTTGTGAAAAAGGAACTGCGATAAGAAAATTGTTTTCTCCTTTTTCGAGCATTTCCAGATAGAAGATTATGACCTGATGGACGAATGAAGGAATCACTTATGAGTTTTTTTTTCTTCATTAACAATAATGCCAGCCAAAATACATGTGGTCATATAAAAGCAGAAGTGTATAAAACCATTTTCAAGGTAATTAGAGTTTATGCAGATTATTCATGAAAGGAAATGAAATCCTAATGGTTTACTGGGAAAGTATTTGCAGTAGACAAACTGCACAAAGGGAAAGAAATTGATAAATATTATGGCTTATATTAAAAATTTTCTAATTGTAAATGCACTATAATGCCTCTGCTGAAAGGTTAAAAAATAAAATGAATTACATTATTATTTTGTATATAAGCTATTTTGACTTACTCGAATTCCATTCTCTTAATAATCCTCTTTTAGAAGATATTAATTGTAAGAAGATAAAATTTAAGTGAAAAAGATTCTCATTTTATTTAAAGTTTTATCCATGATAAATTATACAACAAAAATATCAAAAGATTAAAACTTTGAGAATAAGAAAAAAAAGGAAAGTCGAAGTTTTATGTCTTCAAATGATTTTATAGCTTTATTTCTTTTCGAAATTAAGTTTAATGCATCAAATCAGCTTAATGAGTAAGTTTTTTTTATTTATTCATATTTTATTTCATTTTTTTACATGATAAGTACTAATAGGGACAAAAAAGAATATTTTTATTGAAGAGAATACATTTTTTTCATGTTTATGTAGTCATCAAATACCATTATTATCACAATATTTGAAATACTTATAGACAGATAAAAAGTAAAAAAATGGAAAAGTAGTAAAATTTTTTTAAAAAAGCTTTAGCAAGATTTTAAGCTCAAAATGTGTTCTGTTATTGCATTTTCGATAATTATGTATAGATTTCCTAGTAGAAATGAAATATATAAATATTTGTTTTTCTGAAAAAAATATTTTTAGCGTTTCACAAGTGCTATTTTTTTAATTGGAAAATAACGATAATTTAAGAAATAAATTGTTATTGTGCAAAAAATTCGTTTAAAAAGTATTTTTATACTTTTGAATTTTCTAGAAACTTCCTAAATTTCTTATTTTATTAAAAATCTCATTCTAAAAAAATTCTTGAACGAATAAAAGTTTCTCAATTTATTTTATGGATTTTTTCGGTATAAAAATACCAACGTACCATAATTTACCACTGCGTAATTTTTCCTTTCCTGTTATAAAAAAATTTTAGGTAGTGAGCAAAAGTAATTTACAACTGTAATCATCGAAATTTAGGGAAAGATTAATAATTAATGTAATTAAATGAGGAAATATTAATTGAAAATAAACTTGGGTTCGTTGTTAACCATACATAACCGCTTATTTTTCACTCTGTGTACGTAGTTTATTGTATCTACATTTACTTTTCGATGTTTACATCATGATAAGTTTTTTTTTTCTCATGTAAACACATTCGCATATTTTTTCTCAGTTATACGTAAGCAATTGTAGCTACATTTACTTGAGGATGTTTACTTCACTATCAGTTCTCTATCTTTATTTTCTTCCGTGTTTGCATCTATTCAGCCTTAATTTGGGGATTTTTTTATTACTTTTAGTAATTGTTTTATGGAACCAGTAGAGATGCGGAAAACAAACCGGTTCTTTTCTGTTTCGGTTAACCCGTTTTTTTTCGTTTATTCTTTCGCCCCGGTTATAACCGGTTATTTTTTCTAAATCCAATAACCGGGTAAAAAATCCGGATCGGAAGATAAACTCCATTTTAGGTCCGATTAGACTTAAGTTTACCAAGTTATGAAGCTTTGAATTTCATCATCTTAGGCCAGTCACCGACAACAGCTTACTTCAGGCGTCTGTTGGTTGATGGATTACTGAAAGTGTCTTTATGAATAGATAAATATTGGCCAATGGATTGATTTACCGTAAAAACAATATTAATAAAAAATGTGTCTACAAACGGCGTTTATTTTTTTAAAAAACGTTTATTTTGAGCGCTTATAACAACCAGGTTAAACTGGATGTGAAAAACCCCTGAATAACCAAAAACCAGTTGTTTTCAGAATAACCGCCATCCCTAGGAACCAGCTATTAAAAGTGTTTGTATACCAAAAGTACGCAGTTCCGGTAGGATCTCAACTTTGTAGTCAGAAGTCTCCAGGCTCGAAACCAGATTCCCATGAATATCCGTGGTATATATAGGCCTGGTGCACGTTAAATCTGGCGTCATGGATCAGACGTTCTTCAGCTGGTGTGATGTAGAAGTTTGGAGAGTGAGATGCCAGCTGAAGGTTCTTTTCGTGGTGTAATCGGGGCTAACATTACTCTCGTGATGTGATTGCGGTTCACATTACGAGGTGTGTCCCACAATAGCCCTCTTGTTTCTTCGAAACAGGTCATTAATATAACGAAATTAAACTAAACTGAAAACAGAAGTTTGCTTCTTTTCAGATACGTGTTTGGAATTCTTTTTGCAGTATATTGCAGTTTTTTAAGACATTATTATTTACAGTAATACTTGTTCTGCTTTTAAACATACTGACCCGGCATTCTGGAATAACGGAATAAGAATATTTCTGTTCGAAAAAATAACGTTTCATCCATTATTTATTTCGAAATTCCATTTCCTAATCAAAGAAGAATTTGTGACATAAGATGATTATTTAAATGTCGGGGCATATACTTACCGTAAGATAAAACTGTCTTAAACCCATCAATTTTCTTTTGAATTCAGTGAGAAACGTACAAAAAGATATACGAACATAATCTGTAGATTTCCCGATATACATATTGGGGAATGTATATAGATATATTCCCCAATATAATATATTCGTATAAAATAGAATATACTTGTATATGATGTTACAAATATGTAATATTATACGAAAAATATTTTATTACTATTTTATTAACTTCTCTGTAGTATGATTACATGAGACATATTACCTTCCCTTTCACTATTCAAAGTTAGACGCATCAGATTACACTGCGCAATTATAAATTCGAATCCTTGGAAATATGAATATACTTTCAAACTAGACACTATTTGGAAGTCGAGAAATAGACATGTTTGCTTCAGTTCTCAGAAGAAGGTCTGTTGTAATTGGAGATAAGATATTATTGCCACTTTTTCTTCTGATTTTCTGTTCCTTGGCTTTGACTAGGGATATTTGATTATGGTTGTGATTTTGAGAATAAATGGGTTACGTTTAACATTTAATATTTGGCCATTTACCGAGAAAAATCACGCAATTCTAATATTAAGAGGTATTTATCCCTTTTGATGCCATCACCGGGGGCACAACGAATACGTTGATGAGAGGTCACCATAAAAGTAAGCGGGCTCTCGCTTCTCAGGTAGACATAGTAATGGTTCAGGTTTGAGTTTCCTTCACCCCGATGACGGGTCGTACCTCCTTCAAGAGGGGTTGGGCCGAGGCCGTTGATGGCCGTTAGGACTCCGACCACTGTCGTGGAGACAGTTCTTCACTTGCTGACGGATGCCTTGATAGGGTATGGGTAGCTGGAGTTGTGCTTATCCTTTCTGATGAATAACATTATAAGATATTACATCTATGTTTCCATTTTCGTAATTGATTATCTCATTTTACAGATGTTTATACATTTTCCATTTTTACATATACTTTATCATTATTTGCTTGCTGACGCAGCTTATTGCCCGAAACCGAGCTTCTACCATCAAATGATTTCAGCTATATATCTTTAACACTCTGACTCCTAAGCCGGCCGAAACCGACCATGCAACTTCTATACTAGTGGGGCGGATTTCGGGCGGTTGCTGTTCCGAAAGGGGGGAGAAGGCAGTTGGGCGAGTGGTCATTAAAGGGACCCTTAGGGGAGAGATGAGAGTTGAAAGGCCTGCCATTCATATCTCCCATCGCCCGTAGTGAGGAGAAAAGGGGGAACGGGGCGGACGAATCTATTCCACAGATCGATTAGTAAGCAAACCTTCATATACAACTGTACTCAGATTTTGAGAACTCTTAGTAGTCTGACGGTTAATGGAATTCATCAAGTCCTTGTGTAAGACTGTCGAAATTATTCCTAACAATAAAGACGATGAAGCGCGTTTGTTGTTTTTTACTCAATTAAAGCACTTAAGTTAATTTCTTATAAAACGATAATGTAACAAAAGCAGCTAGGCTGATCCCGCACAGAGCATCTGCGCTCCGTTATATGCACGCCATGTATTTTCGGCCAAATTGGCGCATTCTGGCGCCTGACGCCTCAGCTAGACTTAAATACAACGCGTGTCAGTTGTCGCCAAGAAAGAAGTTCGCCATAGGTGGCGATCTAGCTGCCCTAGAAAGTCGCGAGAAAAGTTCACCAAGGACGATTCAACGCTCCAAGAAAGCGCCAAGAAGAGTTCAGCCAAGGTGACGAGTCAGAGCCCAAGAAAAGTCGCCGAGAAAGAAGTTCAGCCAAGGTGACGATTCAAGCTCCAAGAAAAGTCGCCAAGAAAGAAGTCCAGCCAAGGTGACGATTCAGCGCTCCGAGAAAGTCACGCCAAGAAAGAAGTTCAGCCAAGGTGACGATTCAGCTCCAAGAAAGTCGCCAAGAAAGAAGTCCAGCCATGACGATTCAGCGCTCCAAGAAAGTGCCAAGAAAGAAGTTCAGCCAGGTGACGATTCAGCGCTCCAAGAAAAGTCGCCAAGAAAGAAGTTCAGCCAAGGTGACGATCCAGACTCCAAGAAAAGTCGCCAGAAGAAGTTCAGCCAAGGTGACGATTCAGCGCTCCAAGAAAAGTCGCCAAGAAAGAAGTTCAGCCAAAGTATGATTCAGCGCCCAAGAAAGTCGCCAAGACAAAAAGGTGCCAAGTGGTGCATAACGGAAAGTAACCAAATACAATGTGACAATAATAAGCCCATAATGTTCACCTCAATTCGTGATTAAGCGATTTTCCCTTCTCTGACTTAAACTATTTTGACGTTGATCTACGTTTTATGGATCGCCTAAGCATCTGCTTCATTTCTAACTGATCTCTTTAGAATAGTTTCATCCAAAGTTTCATTATATTGTAAGAAATATTGAGAACTCTACGAAAGTTGTTTCACTCCAGATCAAATATAGTAGCATTCTATACTTAAGTTATTTCGAACACGGGTACATGGTTTTGATTCGTAAACAAACCGATGGTTGCCATCGGCAAAATACAAATTATTCTCTTTTCTGTGCCACATTTATCGTTTCATATATACATATATTTTATTTTCAATCTGCAAGTCAATCCTGCTAAAATCTGCAAGTTTCTTACGAAAAATATTCAAAAACGGTGTGATATATAAGGAGAGTAGCGGATTTTGACCTGCATCTAGACTCGGTAAGTAACTTAACTTCAATTCGATTAAATATTTTGCTGTAAAATATAGGGAATTATGATATAATGTTGTATAAGATATACATGAAATCATTTTTGAGATAAGCGCGACTTGGTAACAGTAATATAACAAGCGTTTAAATTTAGATTTCAGTAATTAACTATTTTAACAAAAGACAAATTAGCCCTACACTGTTTTTAAAAAAGTAGTAAAATATCTGATCTTATCTTGTTTGGCTAAAATTCGCAATAATAATATATAAATAGCTTAAATATAAAGTTAGGGAATTTCCTTTTGTCCAAAAGTTTCTTATATTAGCTTCGACCTGAATTTTAGTATAAAACCAAAATTTTAATAAACAAAAGGATGTATAATATTAATCAGTTGACTTCATGATTAGTCGCAATTGGCCTTCATGGTTAGTTGTACAAAACACTTAAGTCAAGTCTAGTCTTTCATAGTTTGATATTCGGATGGTATTAGTAAACAGCCAAACCAATCCGGTTTCAGGAAATGGATTGACAGCTGATAAGTCGAAGAATTAATGGGATGTGAGGAAAGCGTTGTTGGTGTTGCTTGATCGACGAATCCCTTCGCTTTCTCACATTTCATACTCTCACTAAACGTGTTTCTAGCTTTTCCTTGTATAGACATTTTCCATGCCTTTAAACCATGAATCTGAGAGCGTGCAAGCGGTAAGGTTCGGCTTTGGGGGCAGGAGGGTTCTGGGTCTCAAAAGACGATTTCACTGAACATCTGTCGTGATTGGGCCTTTTCAACTCGTTAACCCTTTCCACCGACAGAGGTGGTACTGACGTCCTGTGTTCTTTCCCTTAACAGCAGGACGAAGGGGCCGGTCTGAAGTGGTTAGTTCTTTTGAGGGAGGGGATGTCTCTGAGATCGCTTAGAGATAAGCGGTAGGGTCTAATTATCCTTCCAAAACAGCCCCATTTACTTGCTTCTAAAGGAAGCGTAAGTAGGGGGGTAAACCACACAGGTTGGGAGAGTGCCACTATGTCGCTTCCTCCCCAAAAGCCCCTGTTCAAAAGGAACTAGAAGAAAAAGAAGTGACACGTGACATGGAGATAATGCATACGAGGGCTAAACGTCTTTCCCTAGTGTGGTGAGGAAGTTTAACCCTCTGAAAGCCACAGTGCTTTGAAATCTACTTCTTTAAAACCCAGAACGGCTTGAAGACAGAAATGAGTAGGGTAAACATTCTCCCCTGGTGAGCAAGAGGTCATTTGCGTCGCTGGGGGGTTCTTTACGTCCTTATCGTATCCAAAAAAAAAAAAAAAAAAAAAAAAAAAAAAAAACCCTTGCTGACTGAATAGGGGTCGTTTACAAATTGTGATAAAACTATATATTTTCAGTAAAATATTTTCTAAAAGCTTTATTTTTTACTGCTGTATATGATTATAACAGTAAAAGACAAATTTGATGCGAAAACATGATATTAGATTTTAATGAGCATGAAGGTACCATTTTAAAATCATTGCTGCGTCAGAAAAATTTGATCATTTAAGAGTTGCATTTTTTTATTTCAAGAATGTACTCATCTAGATAACTCACTGTAAGCAAGTAATATATTAAATTTATTAAAACCTAAAATAATTTTGATTTATTTATTTATAAAGAAATTTATTTCCAGAGCAATTGCTCAGATTTATTAGTATCTAAAAGAGAAAAAAAAGTTCAAAAGTTGGAAACTATCATTAAGATAAACGTATAAAAGGCAAAATTATTTCCAGAGTAAATAAATCAAAATTTGCTAAAAATTATAGAATTTAAAATTTCAAAGCAGAACAAAAGAGGCGACACCGGACAGAGAATATTTGCTTGGGCATGATATTCTCCTTTTAGGTGAAACTCACTATTTATAAATATTGTTGGTATACTGCTAAAAGTAACGAAGAAAAACCTGTCCTTTTCCTTACAAATACCTTTTGAAGGCGCATGATTGTTATTAAACACAAAATGTAATTGCTACGAATGAAAGAAAAATGTCGAATTTTAATGAATGTAACAATTAAGCCCTGGGTATTCTAATCAACGGGAACTTTTAATTGCATTATTGTTTTAAAAATTACATTTTCTGACTTAAACAGCACTCTGAATATATAATATCTGCCAATATTCAAATGATCTGTAAGATTTTTTTGAATTACGAATATTTAATACATTCCATTTATAATTAAGACGGTTTAAAGTATTGGTAGGAAAAAGATTTAGCTTTGGAAAATACTTTATATTATTACAAACACAATTTACTAAAAAAATCAATGGATTTTATATTTTATCAGTGAGACATTTTAAAGTACGAATATTTAAGTCATTGTAATAAGACTTTAAAATACCGTTTGGAAAAAGAAATACTACAAATCTTTATTTTTTTAAAAAATCAGCACATTTTGTGTACATACTTTCCGATATCGGTTTTATAATAATATACATTAAAAATTTTCCACTATGAAATTCATTAAAACTAAATAGAATTCATCAATATCAGCAAACGATATTTTGTTAATTTATTCCTGATATAAAACTTTCCAATATTCAGGTATTTGAGAGTTAGCAAGCAGAAAGAGTAACGTAAATTAAGCATCTGCCCTCGAACACTTATTGGAGACATCAATCAAGAGTGACAGTAGGAGGGGAAAGAACCATTGTTAACAAGATAAGATTGCTCCGCACCGTTTAACTACCCTTTTGAAAAGGGGAAGGAAACAAACATGCGACAATTCGGCCGCTCGGCCGTTTGTCTGGCAGTTTGCATGACGGGCCGGTAAAGCCGTTGTGGCAGTCAGAGGGTTAAGGTGGAAGTACCAGCTCAGGTGCCGTCCACATCATCTGACCGCGGTCCAAATTTCTGTCGCAAAATAGCCCTCGTGTTGCTTCAAAACGGGCATTAATATAACTAAACTTATACTAGTTTCTTAGACAAACGGTTGCCTAAATTGGTGAGTTGAAATTCAATGAGACAGTTCTCTTTGACGATAAAAATAAACTAAAAGTTAATTATAATCACCAGTAATCCTCATAAACTGGAAGTGGAACATACCAAAGCGAAATAGAAGAGCATTTAAGTCATGAAGTGCTGGTTAAAATAAACTCTTAAAGTTACGCATTTTTGTATCGTATGTGAGAGATTAAAGGAAGAAGTAGAAAAGAGATACGAGGCATACAATATATTTGGTTTTATACAGAATGTGCTGTTGCGAATTTCAGAATCAAAAACATTTTTGCTTTGATTGCGCTTAACACGTTCATGCCGGCGCGTACCACCTGTGGCTCGAACTTAGATGTCCCATCAGGCGGCGCTTACCACCGGTGGCTCGCACTGATATGTCCCATAAGGCGGCGCGTGCTACCTTTGGCCGCACTCATATGTCCCATCAGGCGGTGCGTACCACCAACAATTTAGTTCATTTAGTAACTTGTTAAAATTTCTATTAGTTGAAAATTAAAATAATGGAAATTTAACGTATATTAATTGAAAAAGTAGAATTTCTTTTATTTCGACTCAATATTATAAACATAACTTATATAATAAATTCGATAATATAAGCATGACAACTCAATATTATGAACAAAATTGTTTAATTATTTCTATGCAATTTTTAAAAGCATTTCATACAAAGTGCTGTCAAAAATGTGCTGGTGATAAATGCAGCAGTGGTACAAAAAAGTAGCAATGATTATCATTGCGGTAGAATTTCCATTTTCACTTTAGTTCTGCCCCGACCGATAAAGCAGAGCGTTCTTCGGGTAGCCGTCCTTGGGAGAGAAAAAGGAATTGCAGCACCGGCGTGAACATCTTAAAGAAATCGATGGCTCAATTTGGAAAATCAGTGGTCCAATTGGGTAGCCATTTTCCTTGATTGAACCAATGACACACATTTTTAACTCTTTAATCCCGAGGCGACTTTTATCTTCTAGATCCTTTAAAACCGGGATATTTTGGGAGGCTAAGACATGAATTGGACTCTCCCAACCTGAGTAGTCATTTACCCGACCACCCTAACTCTGCTGTAATCTTCCCTTAAGGCGCAGGGAAATGGGCTGTGGTGGTTATGTATAATTGGAGCTCCTAACACGCTTATCTCCTAAGCGATCTCAGAACCTCACCTCCCCTCAAAAGATGTCAACCGCCTCAGACCGACCTTTGTCATCGTTAAGGGAAAATTCCAAGACCGCCCTGGACCACCTCGCTCGTTATGAGAGGGTTAATCTATTTGTTTCCTACATTAAAGTGTATTTCAAAACATTTAATTACTCTGTTTTGAAGATAAATAAACTACAAGAAATTCAGCTGCCTGTTTTTTTCTCATAAACCCCTTAACTGCATTGTTTTCTGTGCTGTCTAATTAGATGGAATTTTCTGGTTTGGGAAAGCGTTGTCATTTTAGTTCATATGCGAACCTAAAGGATAGCTGAAATGCTTATAGATTTCACGTAATTGTTTTACTGAAATATAGAGTCCAAAAATGACTTTGTTTTAGTTTATAAGTTTAAAATTGTGATGATTCGATCCACTTCCGTCACACGGACAAATCAGTTAAGGGGTTAAAATTACTTTTTGGTCATTGTTTAACTCGGCAACCTTCTCTTATATTTTTTAAAAATTCCAATAGTATTGCTTCCATAGTTTTAAAGATCGATAACGTACAATGCGGCACCACAAAATCTGAAGCTTTTCTCAAAAGGGATCTGCCTAGAAAAGGATTCTACCTCAAAGAATTTTGATCGACAGGGAATATGCTTAAAATGGATATCTTCTTTTGAAAATGAAAGTGAAATATCACAGGAATCTCCTGAATAAAAAATTTCAGAAAAAGACCACCGGTTTTTTCTTAACCATCCGCTACCGTAAAGGAAAGTAGAAAATAACGTGAGTTTTCCCGATATGCCTTGTTCTCAATAGGATAACCTTTAGATTACGTTTAAACAAAGCTGAAGTATGTTCTAACTTTAGTGGAGAAATTTTTTCCATTTTTTTCTCCCATTTTAAGTCATTGGAAAATAAGATGTCGTTGAACCATATATTGCCTTTCACTTGGATAAAAGGGCGCAAAAATGATGATGCAGGTTCCTTGGATTAAAATAATTTAATTTACTGACAGTTTTTACAGTGAAAAGTCTCAAATTCAAATGTGTGGATAAGTATGCTTATATAACTGAAAACTCAACACAATAAAGTTAGAACTATACAGTTTATTTTGTCTTACACAGGCACTACCTACACAGAAGGTGTAAGGCATTAACTCGAACGGCGTGGAGTACAAATTAACAATAAAACAGAAAGAAAAATCAATCAATTAATTTACACAACATCAGAACAAAACTGAATGACACTGCATGCAAAAAAACAACGAAAAGCAAAAGTTCTGAACGACTAAACAGAAAACAAAGGAAGTGACAAAAAAGTTCATAAAACAACATCAAATGGACGAGTTTTCTGTTTTGTTCATTTACATTATATGAGGTGACTACTCAACCGGTATAATGCTAACGGGTCTATTCTGGTATCCCCGGTTGGATTGGGAGACGTCACTTTTTCCGCACGTTAACAACGGGAAAAGTGACGTCTCCCAACCCAACCAGGGGTACCAGAATAGACCCCTAAATCAACGGAATCTTCAAAGCGTAAGTCCAGATTTTTAATTTTTATTTACATTCAGAAAACTCGTACATAGTAAAACAGGAAACAAAAGACAAATAAAAATATACATAAAAATTTAGGATATTAAACACATTACAGCATGAAAAACAATTCAAAATAATGCATTTAAAAATTCAAATTCCAATTAGAAATAAAAAAGAGCAGAAATGCTGAAGAAACATTGATATAATGTTTGACAACTTTTCGTCAGTCAGGAAGCTCACTGCAAATGCAACTGGAAATCTCAAGATTTCTTTCAGTTTCACAAGTCCAAATTTATTATGAACTAAAATTTTAAACCATGCATTCAAACTATACAATAATTGAAAAAATTGCAGACCTCACTAGACTTCATCACTCTGAATAGCTCGGTCAACTCTAAAAAATAACTTTATAATAGTTGTCCGCCCTTACTGTCTATCTCAGTGAAGGATCGAACGTTCTGAATATTTCCCCGTATCTCGAGAACCGAGCTTCGAGACCCTCCCAAACAAGCATTTTGCGCCAAATCCTGTCGCCAAATTGCACAACAATATTTTGTTCATTTAGGCAGTCTGTGGAATTAACTGTTCTTGTCTGCACTTATTAACACTTTACCAATCATCACGAAAACCGTGTGCAAATCCTCAAGAATGTTGTGTACAGTTGAACAAAGATGAACTGCTGTCTGCATAACACCACCTTCTATCCCCGTGCCTAGAGTCTTATGACTCTTTATAACTGGTTTGAATGGACAGTAAGTGGAATTTGACTGAGACTATCAAGCAACTATATTGAAAACAAGGGATTTGTAAAATGACGGATCCAATGCAAGGTCAGGCCATTTGAGGTATACTGTATGAAAAGAACGGCAAGCACAATTGAGAAAACTGTTACGAAAAGAAAGAGATAAAATAGCTTAAGTATGAAAATGAGAGTGGAGAGTGATAAAACATAAGAAACAGTTAAACAAGAAGGAAAGAAAAAATATATTCTAGATACTGGAATAGAGGAACAAATATTTACAATGCTGCGAAACATATTGTAATATATAACACATTTCAGTGGTATTTTCTAAAAGAGGTGAACTTCGAAACACGCATCACTTTGGAGAATTGTTAAAGTTACGAAGGGGTTTGAAGCACTTCACTGAGAGGTAAGAAAAGAAATCCTCTGCGAACGGACGTTGATACAGTAATTTGAAAGCACTGCACACTGGATGAGCTCGATGTTGCAGTGATGATGGCGCTGAATTGACATTGACGAGACCTGCCTGGTGACGAAGCCTTATTTACAGGTTTTGGTTAGTTTGGGAGATTGCCACTTTTTCTGCTGTTAGTCGTGGCTGGGAAAAAGTGACGTCTCCCAACCCAACCAGGGTACCAGAATAGACCCCTTAATCTGGAGTAAAGAGCTGACAGTTGGTATGAATGAATCTGATAATACCGAAGATTCTATTCCTGGAGGGTTGGTTGGATGCGACCCTTTGGAACCACTGCGACCCTTTGGAACCACTGCGACCCTTTGGAACTGCTATCTACAGATGGTTGGAGACCTAACTGATTGTTAGTGAGTGAAGTTAAATATGAAAGATTTAGTGGTACTGCATGAGAAATTCCCGTATGCAGCCATATTTGCGTAGAAATGTTATATTTTCTGTGTAATAGTGACTCAAGTCTATAGTCTTATTTATATCTACTAGGTAGCAAGGGCAATTAGAATTCCATTGTTATTTTAAACGCAGCGAAGACTTTGAGATCTGTTTTCTCAAAAATGAATCTCATGGTCTTAATTCTTTTTAACTCTAAATTCTCTACATAAAATGGTCAAATAGTATAAGATAACTATTCATAGGGATAATTAGATTTACGTCAAGATAAACTTCACGAGTGAAATAAATTCTTATATTTTCGTGGATAAGTACCAGTAGGCGTAACTGCGTTAACGGTGCCATATCAGTACTTAATCTGCGATAATTAACCTGTACTTTATTTTAACACCATGAACACCCCCGAACTCGGAGCCTGACTGCTTGATAGGTATGTGTGAAACGATATTGAAAGCCAACAAAAAACATCCTAGAATTTGAATAACAATTTGAAAAAAAATTAAAAGAGCACAATTTTGAGTTTCAACATGCTAAAACGAATAAATTGACATAGAAAAATAAAAAAAGCGAAAGAAAATGCTAAGAGTTTAAAAGATGACAAAACAAAAGTGAAATGTCTTTCCAGTTAATGTTCATGAAGAATTCTCTATGAAACTTTCAATTAGAAGGTTGGAAATAAAATATCTTCATTTTTTAAAATAAAATCCATTAAATTTCTTATTTTCCCTCTAGAGAGTGTTGATGTCATTACTCGTTGCCACAAGAGATTCTCGTATATCGGTGCTGGTTTCTTCAGGTGGAAAGGGCTGATATGTGGGCATTCTGTGGCATAGTAAATGGGACTTCCTTGCTCTCTGTATGCACATTAATTAACCGTTACTGAGATACAGAATAAATGCGCTAAGAAAAGTACCTTCTTTTGCAACATTTGCTCTGATAATGAGATAGATTCTCACAGCAATATATATCCTATGATTCAACGGTAGAATATCTGCTTATTAATTGAACTAATGCTTTTGCATCAACACCTATTCTTTGCTATTAACCTAAGTCATTAAGTAAGTCACAAAAGATAAGAACAAATAATTTACCATGATAATCATCTGGAAAAAATTTTATTTTTCAACATAATCTCCACCAATGTTGATGGACTTATCCTTTCGTTTTATCAGAGCCCCAATTCCAGCTGCATAAAATTCTTTGGGTTGCTGTCTCTTCCACAGTAGGGCTTTGTGTTGAAATTCGTCATGATCGGCAAAGTGCTTGCCTCCAAGATGTTTTAGTGGACCAAACAGATGAAAATCGCTTGGGGATAAGTCTGGTTGGTAAGTGCTACAGCATCTACCTTACAGCCCAGACTTAGCCGCAAGCGATTTTTATCTGACAAAAATGATGACTAAGTTTAACACGAAGTCCTGCTGTGGATGAGACAGCAACCCAAAGAATTTTATGAAGCTGGATTTGGGGCGCTGATAAAACGATGGGATAACTGCATCAACATCGGTTGAGATTACGTTGAGAAAATAAAATTGTTTCTAAATGATTATCATGGTAAATTATTTTTTTCTTATCTTTTGTGACTTACTTAATGTCTTACCCTCGTGTAAGACATGTACGCAAGAGAAAAATACCTTCTTTTGCAACATCTGTACTGACAATAAGGAAGATTCTTGTAGCATTAACTTTTTTTGCTGTCATGGTAGAATATCGGTAAGAGTAACTGCACTAAATGTTTTCAACCACCTATTCTGTGCTAATGAACCTGCACTGAGCTATAGAACCTAGAAGTAAGGGAAAGGTTTGTTCTTTTGGAACATTTGTGCTGATAATATGGAAAATTCTTAAGCAAAAAAAATTCTTAAGCTTTCGCAGTAGAGTATCTGATTAGCAATTGCACTATTCTTTTTGCATCAATATCTATTCTGTGCTAATGAATCTGCACTGAGCTATAGAACCTAGAAGCAAGGGAAAGGTTTGTTCCTTTGGAACATTTGTGCTAACAATATGGAAAATTCATAAGCAAAAAAAATTCTTAAGCTTTCGCAGTAGAGTTACTGATTAGCAATTGCACTATTCGTTTTGCATAAGTACCTATTTTGAGTTGATGAACCTGCACTGAGCTACAGAGCCTAGGAGCAAGGGAAAGGTTTGTTCCTTTGGAACATTTGTGCTGACAATATAGAAAATTCTTACAGCAAAAAAATTTTTAAGCTTCCACAGTAGAGTATCTGATTAGCAATTGCACTATTCGTTTTGCATCAATACTTATTCTGTGCTAATGAATCTTCACTGAGCTACAAAACCTAGAAGCAAGGGAAAGATTTGTTCCTTTGGAACATTTGTGATGACAATATAGAAAATTCTTACAACAAAAAAAATTCTTAAACTTCCGCAGTAGAGTATCTGATTAGCAATTGCACTATTCGTTTTGCATGAATACCTAATCTGTGCAAATGAACCTGAACTGAAATACAGAACCTACACGTAAGGACAAAATATCTTGTTACAACATCTGTACCGATTTTTACTTAAATATATGATTTACATAAATGTAGAGAGCACTGGAATCTGTAAGGAAATATAAAAGCAAACTTTATTTTCGCATTAAAATATTTTTGATATTTGAACAGCAGCAGCCATGAAACAAATTCTATCCAAATTGAGGAAGAAGCTTTCGCAAAATTCGAAGGATCAACATAAAGTAATTTTAGAAAGTTTTAACCTAAGCACCGGCTAACAAATATC
>BGPR01033042.1:512-17181 GCA_013235015.1 Araneus ventricosus | reverse complement strand
TATCATTGAAGATGGAGAAAAAGATATGAATAATGAGGATGTCACTTCCACAGAAAGCATTAGGGATTTTTTTCTTTATCATAGTTTTCTCTATTCACTAAGTAGGAGAAAAAGATATGCATAATGAGGATGTCATTTCCACAGAAAGCATTAGGGATTTTTTTCTTTATCATAGTTTTCTCTATTCACTAAGTAGGAGAGAAAGATATGAATGATGAGGATGTCACTTCCACAGAAAGCATTAGGGAATTTTTTCTTTATCATAGTTTTCTCTATTCACTAAGTAGAAGAAAAAGATGTGCATAATGAGGATGTCACTTCCGCCGAAAGCATTAGGAAATTTTTTCTTTATCATAGTTTTCTCTATCCACTAAGTAGGAGAAAAAGATATGCATAATGAGGATGTCATTTCCACAGAAAGCATTAGGGAATTTTTTCTTTATCATAGTTTTCTCTATTCACTTAGTAGTTACTAACAGTTTTAGGAACAATAGACCTCGCGTCCCCTGCCCCAAAAAATCTAAGATCTATTCTTCCTCTCAGTCTTTAAAGTCTTTTAGGTCATTTATTTTGAAGACAATATTATTTCGAGGACCACCTGACATCATAATTTGTCTCTAGGGGGTACCTCTTTGTTTTCATTAAACAGACTATCTTACAGAGTTATACTAGCAATCTTAAACCAATCAATACACACTATTGCACATCTACATTATGCACAAATTTTACTCCCTGTATTTACAAAAGAAACACATTAACATATTAATGAAGTTACATAAAAAATGTGCGAGAGCAGAGTTGTAGAAAATGTTACGCTGGAGAGTGGAGGTAATCTTCAAATGTTTATAACATGAACCGTTTGGCTAGAATCCTTGTAAAAACATACTTTCAAGAAAAGGGAGACACAAGATTAGTCCAACTGAACAGGAAAAAAACAAACTTTCAAGAAAAGGGAAAAACAAGATTAGTCGAACTAAACAGGAAAAAGCATACTTTCAAGAAAAGAGAAAAACAAGATTAGTCGAACTAAACAGGAAAAACTTACTTTCAAGAAAAGGGAAAAACATGATTAGTCGAACTTGCATGATTAGCAACTTACAATATAGAACTATTATCTTATTTCTCCTTTTTTAAGCGAATTATTTACACAATTCTTTGCTTTCATGAGTATTAATAAAATTGCAATTAAATGTCTGCTTTTATCAGAATTGACAAAATTATAGTTAAATGTCTCGCTATTACGAAAACGATTCAAATGTTTTAACAGTGCCATACTCTTTCTATTGAATCGCCGACACATTGAAACCATTAAAACGGCCGGTTTCTTGAAGCTGAATCAAAAAATGAAAATTATGACTTATAGATTGTTTTATGGCTTCGAGGAAATTTATGCGAAATCTGAAGAAAATCGAACAGACGATACGTCGAACGGTCGAGTTAAAAGAGAGACTTCGCTTCATTCGGGCAATAATCTTACTTTTTGCCATTTAACCTATCCATGTAAATTTCCCAGCAAGGAATGTTAAAAACACTTACGCCTGCTTAATGTTTCATTTCATAATTTGTCGTATCGTTTGCAAAAAATTGAGGTGATTCGAAACAAGAAATTTTAATGTGATGAATTAATACATTATTTATTAAAATTTTAATAATTACTTTATAAAATTTCCTATGATTTTTAGAGATTTCATTAGTTATTTTGTCCTGCAACCTGTCTAGTAATATTTAAAGAGGAAAAAATGTTTTTTTGAAGAAATCGTGTCTGACGAATATTTCAAACATCCGATATTTGCTTTTCTTATTATTTTTTAACAGATTCTATTTAACAAAATAATAATAAAATCCATGGAGAGTGTATGAAACGAATTTGAAGATGTGCTGTTTGACAATTCGACAGCACTATCAGGTCTTCTGGAATTACATATCCAATGGTTATACTCCATTTTGTTTAAGTAACACGATGAATGTATTTAGATTGAAGGATGAACTAGGCCTTCTTATACAAAAAAGAGAGAGAGAGAGAGAGAGAGAGAAATTCTTTGCAATAATAATCTGAACAAAAAAATTCGACGGGAGGCTGTCTCTGTGAAACGGCCGCTGGGATTGAGGGGCGCAGACTTACTTACCTTATTCAACTGTGACTTTCAGTGACTAAAGTTGTTCTATGTGACTTTGGCCTATGACCTATGCTCTATGACCTTTCTCTGTTAAATGAATTAATCTGAATGAATGAATTAATCTGCAATGAATTAATTATTAATCTGTTAAAATCCAGTTAATATACCGCTCACAACCGATGCGTGCGCGCGCATCGGTCGCTGTGACATCATTAAAATTTTTAGTGAATTTCACCAACTTTGCAGCTCAACTGTGACTAAACCGTAATTCCAAATTCAAAATAAATTCTTTTTGCAATCTTCAATGTCAATCTTTCTCTCTTCAATGAAACTAAAACAAGCTCTCTGTGTTATATGGTTGCGGATCTATAAGCGTTTAAAAATACCACGAAAAGCGTCATAATTTTTTCCTTTCCCGACACACCATTAGACCATTATAGAGGGACGTACGTTTACATCAAAACTCTAAGCTATCTGTAAGAGCAATACATTTTTATGTTTCGACAAAAAAAGACAATAGTGTTAACTTTGTTTGCCATGCCGATGATATTTTATATATACAGTGAAACCTCTTCGAACGGCCACCCCTGCATAGCGGTCACCCCTCTTAACGGCCAATTTTTCTTGGCACGGATTTTTCGGCCCATAGACCTAATGTTAAAATAACCCCTAGTAACGGCCACCCAACCCCTCTGAACGGCCGCCGAGTGGGTTCGCCCATCCCATTTTTCAGGAAAATCTACTCACTTCATGTTTCTAACTTTGAGCCGAAAGGCTCAATGTCAGGTTAAGGGAGGTCGTTAGTTCGTTTGTACGTCTTGCTTTCTATTGGCTGTAAGCGGATTCCGATAATTTTGGAGCAAAAATGCTATCCACGCTTGTTTCATTAGTTGGTCATTGATCTGAGTTGCAAAGATGTCGAAGCGCGTTTTCCTAAATCTCGAGCAGCGCATTGAAGTTCTGCATCAATATGAGAACGGCAAATCGGCGAGAAAGTTAGCTGAATTATTTAACTGCGGAAGAACGCAAATCAACAAAGTCATTAAAGAAAAGGATTTGATTTTGAAAGAGTACGAAGACTTCAAGTTTTGTGGTGTCAAACGGATGAGACACGAAAAGTACGTCGACATAAACGAGGCTGTTTTGGAATGGTTTAAAACTGTTCGGGCGAAGAAAATTCCTGCCAGTGGACCTATGATTCAACACAAGGCAAAAGAACTTGCGGATCCTCTGGGAATTGAAAATTTATCCGACAGCAATGGGTGGCTAGACAGATTTCGCATACGGAATAACATCACCTGTCTGTCACTGTGTGGCGAAGTGGCCGATGTCGACCCCAGTTCACGTGAAGGTTGGCAGGGGCGTCTTCCACTGCTTTTGGTTGGATATGATGACAAGGACATATTCAACACTCTTTCATAAACGGCACTCTTTTTTCGCTCTTTGCCCAATAAGATGATTCAGAAGCATGATTCAAAAATCTGAAGAAGCCAGAGGTGGAAAAATTCCGAAGGAGCGGTTTACCAGTAGTTTAATCAAATCTAAAATTAATGTGACATTGATTTAAATTAACTAACCAGTATGTTGTGTGTATATAAACGTTTTCACAAATGAATTTTTGTGTCTTTCAGGCGCTAATTCCGTCTTTGACGAGAAATTTTCTGATACGGTTTGTAATCGTCAGCAAGCTAAATTTCAACTCAAGCGACTTTGGGAAAAATAGATGAAGTCACTGGAAATTCTGACGCAATGACAAACGAATCGGTTAGAGATTTACCTTTAAACTGAAAAAAGAACTTGGAAAAAATGGTTGTTTCCGAGAACAGTAAAAACTTAAAACAGTCACAAATTGTATCCTTTTTTCAAAAAATGTAAAAATCATTAAATAAAGTACTATTTTTTCTTTAGATAAGTCTCAAACCTCATTTTAAATACGAAATATGTGTCTGACTTATTTATATTATGTATTATAGCAATTATCTTGCAATTGTAACGAAAACCCTTCAGAGCGGCCACCCCCTCTGAGCGGCCAAATTTTCTCGGAACGGAGGGGTGGCCACTCAGAGAGGTTTCACTGTAGTTAATTTTCGTCGAGATAATAAAGTCAGGAAATGAACATAGAAGTTCCAAATCTTACTAATACATGCAAAAGCGTTCTATTTATTCCACTCGATAGTATTATATATAGAAATATACTAGACACCAACTTTATGGCCTAATCTGTCACCGTTTAGAAGTTAAGGGGGGTTGTAGCGCATACAAGTGGGAACCCTGTATCTTTTTTAGAAAACCAAATTTTTAGTTGAGACGGACTTCATTAATCAAATTCTTTTTCCATTAAATTTCAATACTACACCTGCGTAATCTTCGGATTAAATAAATATCTTTTTATTTAATCCCCCATTAAATGTAATGTAGCAACGTATTTGTGAAGACAAAAATAATTTAATTTCGTTTCTGCATAAAGTTCTTGGAAATAAACTCAAAGCTATAAAGTGATGTTTTAAAACAAGAGCAATTAATAATAAAATATTTACTGATTTTTTTTAAATAACACATTCATTTCACGAAATTTCGTAAGTTATATTCTACAGGATGGTCATAAATTAATTATTAGACCCCTTTCAAAAATTAATTTTAAAAAAGCTAATAATTTTACAACTGCGTTTTTTCTTTCAAATGGGAGAGAAAATAAGAAAGTTATTTTTTGAACGTGGGACTACGTTCCTCCCATTGGGGTCTCAGGAAGGAAATTGATTCACAAGCCAAAACGCCACAAAACTTGGTATGGGAGATCCTCTATATCTCGGTAACTACATATGTTAAAAACATAACTAATGTCTTGTTTCAGAGATAAAGGGTAACAACAGAAGTTACAAAAAAGATTTGAAAATCAGAATTGTAGTTCAGCGACTACTGAGTGGCAAAGTTGGACAGAAATACGGATGAATTGGTGACGTGATCCTCTATATCTCGGTAACTACATATGTCAAAAACATAACTAATGTCTTATTTTAGAGATAAAGGGTAACAACAGAAGTTACAGAAAGAATTGAAAATCGGAATCGTAGTTCATCAACTACTGAGTCGCAAAGTTGGACAGAAATACGCAGTAAATGGTGACGCGATCCTCTATATCTCGGTAACTACATATGTCAGAAACATAACTAATGTCTTATTTTAGAGATAAAGGGTAACAACAGAAGTTACAAAAAAAACCTTACTTAAACATAAAAACTTACGAGAAACAAAAGAGTCACGCGAGTAAAGTTGTCTTACGGCTTTAACATCAGCGGCTGTTTGAAATGACAGCCTTCCGTCATTTTTTTCCAGATAAGCGGCACGCCATTACGGCGTTCTAAATTTGCTACAGCGAGAGATTTCCATGTGCAATAGCTACCGATCAGCAAAAGCCGATGAGCGTTTGCTGGTTAACTTTTTTTAGTTTCTCTAAACGCTTTCTAAGGCAGTGGGAAGTATACTTCCCAAAGCATTCATCAACTTTTAAACGTACAGGCAAGCTATTTTAAAGTTATCATCAAATTTTTCGATGAAAAAAAATCCTAGACGTTTCAATTTCTTATATCAAATCGTAAAAAAATTGTCATGACTTTTTAATTAATTATTAATTAATGAAATTAATTAACAAAAAATAAACGTCATCCAATTAAATAAATGAATTAATTTTCTTAAACGAATCTCAATCCGAAAGTTATTTTGTTACACCATTACTAGTAAAAAATGGCCTTTGAAAAGGTTAAATATCTAAAAAAGTAGTCAGTTTTCGAATTGCAATTGATTTAACAAATTAAAGAGCGAAACATTTCCTACAAACGCATGCTTTTAATTTTCTTCTAGCTTTAATAGTTTCGCAGATAATGGCTTTCAAAAATGGGAGATGTCCATTAATTACGACCACCTAAACCGCTGTAACGGCGCGTTACCTATCTGAGAAAAAAAACTTTTTAAAATGCGCTCTCATTTAAAATAAAACCGTAGTTGTAACATTATTAGCTTTTTTAATTAATTTTTGAAATGGGTCCAAAAATTTATGACCACCCAGTATATCCATGTATATCCACCCATTTTTATTGATACAATTGGATGTTTTTGTTCGTTATGCGGGCCATTGCACCTACGTAAACTTATATTGCTTACTTCTGATTTCGGGTGCTTATTTCTTTCCTGAGTTAAATGGCAAACTACTTAAACTAACTAATCTTGATTAATCTAACTTTTGAACAGAATTCTTGTCTCGACTGAGTGTAGAAAACATATTAAATTAAATTACGGTGCTATTAAAAATTACCGCAATAAAATATACCGAAAATTATAAAATATTGGACCCTCTGAAAATTGAACTCAAGAAATATCATGAAATAATTCTTACATTTTTTTCCTTGCTGCAATGTCTATTAATTTTATTAATTACTAGCTGAACCGGGCATTGCTTTGTTTTCTAGATTTCAGAACATATATAGATTAAATTAACACAATTGAAAGTTTGATATCAATTATTGTATTTATTTAAAATTGGATATTTATATATATAAAAGACAGTGTTCGTACTTGTGTTTAAATGCGTGTGTATCGCTTTACTTGATAATAGAAATTTAAATTAAAAGAAAATAAATTAAAAGAAAACAATGATAAAATGAAAAATAATGAAAACAATAGACGTTTTTGCGTGCAAACGCAGCAGCAAAAAGTAATTGCTTCAACAGAAATTTTTAAAAAAATACAACAAGAACAATAGAAAAACCAAAAGTTACCAATACTTAGAACAATTTGTTAAGAAATTATTTAAAATGAAAAGGAACTAAAATGGCTCACTCATCAGAAACCACACGCCATTTTTAGTTCAAAAAGGAACAAGGAAGGTTGAAGCAATTACTTTTTGCTGCTGCGTTTGCACGCAAAAACGTCTATTGTTTTCATTATTTTTCATTTTATCATTGTTTTTCTTTTAATTTAAATTTCTATTATTTGTTTTTGTATTTCGTTAGATTTGGCTGCATATGCGCCTTTCTATTTAATGCAAAATATGTTATTGTTTTTATTTTAATTAAAATTTAATTAATTAATTTTGCTAAATTTTAAGAATCATAACTATCGCTTTACTTGATTCACTTGAATTTCCAAAGAAATATATTTGCAGAAATTTGTGGTCACCATCCGTAAATGGAAGCAAAGAGCCTGCTGCATGGTATATTTGACCTTGAATCTTGAATGTTGGCATATAATTCTGAGTTATTATATTCGTTGCACCAAACGATATCATTTGAAAACATGTGTTATAATTTCGTATGTTATTCAAAAAATACTTCGATTGTGTTGTAGTACCAGCGACCAATGAGAACAATGGCTCAAGTGGTGCCTTCAATGGTGGCAATTTAACTTTACCATTCAAACAACACAACCCAGGTGCTTCGTTCTTGAATTTTAATGCCTTGAAATTTGTACAAACTTTATTAATACTTTCAAGAACCACAACTGCATGCAAGCTATATTCAATTTCGAATTATACTGAAACGCAATACGATCAAGTTTTACCAATTGATATAATCGATTCATTTGCATGCGTAACCAACTATTGCCACGTTGTTCCATTCGATCTAATGCAGCAAAATCATCACAATTAATATTAAACATTAAGAAACTTACAAAACATTAAAAAATTTAACATTACGGGACTTCAGAAAATTTAACAACAGCACTCGAGCTTACTTCTACGCATGCGCGACAACATTTATTACATTGTGAACTTAATGTTCTATATTATTTTTCAATGTGATTACAATAAATTAAAAGTTCTTTCATACTCATAGTAAATGACTAATAGTAAAAAAAACCCTTAATATATAAAAACTGATTTCAGACACGTAATAGTTGGCTGAGTTTTCAAAACATTATGCAAAATATCAAGCAGAATTTGGCGTTAAAAAGGCCAATATGGCAACCCTGCCTCTATTCCCGAGGTCTACGCGAGCATATTTACGGATCCTACTATGGTTTGGTTGAGGTCGCTTTTCATTGGCTCTCAACGTCACGTGACTTCGCTTGCTTCTGAATGATGTCATAGGAGAGCGCTTAGTTTGGATTTCGATTGTTGTCTTAGCTATATTGCATCATGAAAAAACCAAAATTATGTTTTAATTACGATTATTTGGGTATTTCTAAAGGGAATGATGAATTCAAGTTAAAGATAATTTTGGTTTCTCCATGATACAATACAGTGGCGAATCCAGGGGAGGGGCTATCGGGCTTCCCCCCCCCCCCCCTCCCCCAGAGCTAAACCAAAATTCTTGATTTAATTTAAAATCACTACAACTGCTTTATCTTAATTTTCATTTTGAAAGAATAGTAATAAAATCGTGACAACATTGCTTTCTGACTTGACAGTCTCGAAAATTTTCCTACTTTTCTAGTCATTCCACTTGCACTTGTAGCATTGGCGCGGTCGAAAACATTTTTTGGTCAGATATTTCATTGTTTTTTTTATTAAATTATCGAAAGTATTGTAATGTTCTTTATTATTCTCATTGTCAGGAGAGGAAAGCCTGTAAAGTTAAAGTGTTTTGGTTTATATAAGCCATGAGATTTGGCATTCGTCACTACGATACAAAAGTTTTATGCCCCCCCCCCCCCCCCCCCCGCCCACACACACACACCTGAATCCTGGATTCGCCACTGATACAATAGCTAAGACAACAATCGTAATCCAAACTAAGCGCGCTCCTATGACATCATTCAGAAGCAAGCGAAGTCACGTGATGCTGATAGCCAATGAAAAGCGGCCTCAATCCAAACCATAGTAGGATCCGTAAATGTGTTCTACGAGACGCCGAAAAACAACCCTGTTTACAAAAAAGCAACCCTGCGTTAGGAGTTGCGCCAAGCATTTTATCAACCATCGTCAACGGTAGCCAAACATTAAAAGATTATTAGGACCCTAACTTTCTTTCTAATGGACGGGTCGAAGATTCCAACAGCTTTAAAAATTCCCCTGACAACGTGGATCATTTGGCCAAAAACCCCGCGTAAATCGGTCCAGTAGTTTTCGAGTCTATAGCGAACACACATACGAACATTGCCTTTTATATATAAAGATTAATTTAGTCTATTAATCTACAAAATAATAAGAATACTATTTCATGCAGATTCTGCCCTTACTATTCCATATAAAAAGAAAATAACCACATAAAATTCAAACCTAATGAAAACTTATTCTTAAAATGCATAAATGCATTGCGGACAATAAAAGGATTCGGAAACAACTGCAATTCAGTGAATGAGCAGCAAATACCTACTTCTTTTTACTGCAGTGTATGTAAACTGGAACCCTTGTCTTTGATGGGCTGTTGCAACCACTTTCCTTCGGTACGTGATGACCATTTTCCCGTCTGAGATGAAGGCCTTCTTCTCATCCACAAAGTTACCGTAGCCTTTCAGAGCGATCCTAAAGCGATCCGAATCTTCTATCTGTAGTAAGAAATGAGAGAAAACTTAATCCAAAATGTTAAAGATGCATAAAATCTATTTTTATGCATCTTTAAAACGAAAAATTGCGAATAGAATTAGATAAAAATGTCGTCTTTGTATTTTTTTCTTATGGTACACAATATTCTTTTGTTCTTCTTTTAAAGGTGTCAAATGATTGTCTTCTATTAATATATATATTTACCCCGAAATTGAAGCAACGGTCACGTGGTTTGGTTTGGCTACGTGCCAAACAGACTCAGATGGTCTGTCTGCGTCTATAAATTAGCCTACACTGTTTTGAATTAATTTAGACAGGTTTTATGAGCTGGGTGAGTTTTTTTATTTATGCTGCTTCACCCACACGCGGTAAAGAATTCCGTTAGAGTTAGTTGATTTGCTTAATGATGAATGCTTTCGTTATTTGTGGTGCATTCTTTTACGAATCTCTATTTGTTATTTTTACTAATTGCTTTTAAAGTTCTGATTTGAGTGTTGGTAAATGAATTCTGTTTTTTAAGCTATTAAAAATAGTTCTTTCATAAGATTTGAATTTGTGGTGCATGCTTTTATTTTGTAACTTCCGTTTTTGTTAAAATAGCTCTTTCTTTTAATTAGACAAAACGAAAGTAATTGCTAAAAGTAAATTCGTTATTTCATGCTATGAATTTAGAATAACTTGGTTTTTGTTAAAAGGGATATTTCTTAAGATTTGAATTTGTGGTGCATTCTATCGCGAATCACTATTTGTTTCAATCCGATTTTAGTTATTAATTTTAATAGATTTTGCAAAGCTAAAGTTAGTGTCAATTGATTCATCATTTCTGTTTTTCATGTTTTATTTCTTAAGCACTCTGCCAATGTGCATGCGATTTTCTACTACAACTTTCGTTAATAAATCTGTACGAGGATAGAACCGAAGACCTTTGGCTCCCGAGCCGAACATCCTAACCACTAGACAAAAGGAATTCCCAATGCCCGGAGGCGGATATTGGATTATAAACATCACAGTAAGATGGTGGCAGTACGGTGCACTACAGGAGCAACCCCAGCTTGTTTGATATTATTTGAATATCAAGGAAGCGATAATTGTGCTGCGTGCATATGCGCAGATTGTTACCTCCCATTTGTGTGTGCGCAGGCACGTGTAGACTTTGTGCTGTGAAGTGCGTCACAAACTTTTCGCTATAAAATGGTCATAGACTTTGAATTTGGGAGAGCTTGGTGTAGAAGTTGAGGTGCTGCCATCTGTTGGATGTAGAAGTAGATGGAATTTTTGGTGCTGCCATCTAGTAGTGGGACTGAAAGTAGGTGTTGCGTGTTCTTCGTCCGGTAGTCACCACTGTAGCAGTACGATGATAGAACTGAGGACCTTTGGGTTTCGAGCCGAAGATCCTAACCACTAGACAAAAGGAATGCCCTTTGTCCGGAGGCGGATATTGGATTATAAACATCACAGTAAGATAGTGGCAGTACGGTGCACTACAAATCTGTTACAATCAGATCTGAGATATTGTTGGCAAGCTGAAAGCCCGTCTTAGACGGGTACAAATCTTATAGTTTACCAAGAAATTTAGTTTATGGAAAAAAAATTAGTGGAAACTCGTTTAACGGACATAATTCGTTCCAAGATCTTACTCGTTATTCGAAACACTCGTTTAGCGAAGCAATTTTTCCCGTATAAATTAATGTAAAATACACTAATGCGTTCCATTCTAAAAAAAATCAACAAATTTTATGTATAACGTTTATTTAAAGGAAATTATATATGTAGGATGTTACCAATAAGCATAATTTAATCGGCGCGTAAATAGGAATTGTCAGAGGTAGATTGCAATTGTGATAGATGAAGCCAAGAGTCCTGCTCATGATACGTCATGGAACGGCGCCCTCTTTTTCCTCACAAAACCAGCGTGTACGTTTCGAGAGGCGCAGACCGGCAACCCTCTCTCGCAATCCCTCTCCTTTCACTAGAATGTAGGCTACTCTGTTTCGGCGCAGTTAAGTCGCCCGATCACCACGTCACGGTAACTATATCCCATTTAACTTTTCCTTCTGGCTATCACTAATACAGTTAACTACTTTTATCCCATTAACGTCTATCCTAACTGTAATCTATCTCGTGTAATTATATCTTCATGTCAATCGTTAAACTCTTTGTTCTGTTTCTTTTGTGCATATTTCCCCCCTCCTGTAAAATTCTCCCTCTAGTTCTTAAATAAATGTTTTATATTTAAATTGAAGTCTCCTCGTTTATTTCACGTAATATTTTATTTTAGATTTAATGTGACTGAAACCCTAATAAATCCCCTAGACTTAATTCCGATCCACTTACCCATTAAAGGTAACCCCTCCGTGAGCGTTCGGTTTATTCGAACCGAATCCCACATATATAACATTGTTAACGAGCGTGAATGATCTTCATCTTTTCTTCTTATTATTACCTTCTCTATTATTACTGTTTTTTATCGCGGAATGAACCAACATGGAATACGAGTTCGATTTGCAGGAAAGAAACCGAAATAATGAGTTCTTTATTTATGATACACACTTAATTCCTTTTTTATTAGAAATCTGTCTAGATACATTTGCTTATTCTGACACTTCAAAATGTGACGAAAATATGATACAGCATTATCATTAAATAAATTAGTAGCGCACAAAGCCACTGCGTTAACAGGGTGATGTTTCTCAAAGTACTATGCAACAGTTTCTCATGCTTTCAGCATTACTAATATAACAGCCCAGATCTGTCTCTCGTAAACGCTCTGATGTCACCAACAATAAAATTCGCGCCATAGCACAGCGAGACGTTAAACAGCATTATTTTATTGTTAGAGCACCTAAATTTCAGTAATTTTAAAAAGTATTTGTCGTTCTAATTTCAAATTTAATAGCTCTAAAACAGTGAAATAAAATTTGTTATACATTGATATAAAATTTATCTCGCTATGATCAATAGTTCCCGAGAAGTTTTAAATTACATTAATCATATATTTCAAATTAATTTCCGTTTTTTAATAGAAGGTAGTAAATCACGTCAGCAGTATATCATGCGCGTGATATAGTTTGGACACCACGATGCATCTGATTGTTTATTTCAATCGTAATAATATAATTTGATAATATTTTTGGCAATATTTCACAAGCAGAGAAGTGCTTTGATTTGAGACATCTGAAGTACAAGGGAAATTGTTAAACAACGAAAAATACTTCACATGGAATCTTGTTTACCAAGAAGTTTTTTGAATAAAGAAATACGTAAATAAAAAAAAATATTTCCTGTCATAAAACATATGTTTATTTTATTTGTTTTCAATCAATTTTAAACATTTCTCTCGAATATATATATTTATTTAAAAACGTCAAATTTGACGGGAAATCTCTCGAATGAAGAGGCAATTTGAACCCGTCAAACCATGACGGGTGATTTTCTAGTTTTTGATATAACGCCAGAAGATTTTTGCTTTGTTGTTACCTCCTCCTCTGTCAAGCTCTCCTCCACATCTTCTTGCTATGAAATACAATGCAACTCCGTAAGCTCTTCGGTGGTCAGATCTTCGCTGTGATCGTCCTCAAGCTCATCGATATCATATCACACCTCCAGTCCTATGATCTTGGCTAAAGACACAGACTCGGTGACTACAGGCCACACAGGTACTATCTCAAACTCCTCAAAGTCACATACGACAACGCTCTCCGCCAAAGCTTCTTTCAAGCAGAAGCGAGGGTTCTCTTGGTGACTCCTTCCCACCTATTTTCGATCATATTGAGGCAGGCAACGATGTGGAAGTGATACTTCCAAAATTCTCTGAGAGCAAGACTGGTCTCTCTATTGTCTCGTGATGGCTCATTGGTCGCTTAAATGATAGGCCTGAACACAAGTTCGGAAAAATGTGTGATCACAAGCGACAAAATGATGATAGCGGAACGAGTGCTAAACTGATGTAGCAGGCGCACAATCCTGTACGACTTCTCTTCTCCTCGTCACTTGTTATGCGAAAGGTCACTCGCTAAACGAGTCCTTCTCTACAATCTATTTTGCTCATTATGTGAATTACTCGTTATGAGAGGTGCTCGTTCAGCGAGGTTCCACCGTATAACAGATGTTATACATTCATGTTCATAAATTATGGTTAGTTGTTAGGAAATTCGGTATTTAAGTTATGAAATTAATTACTTTCATTTCTAAATTCGTACTGTCTCCCGTTCTTTTAGTATAAGATTCAAAGCATTCTTTCCTCAGTGTTTTGTGTCATTGCTTTCAACTGATCACTTTACTTGACATTTAAATTCACGGCTGTTTAAACGGAATCATATGATTTTGTCTATCCGATAACCGGAACTGGTATGCAAATCTGCTAATGTTAGCAGGGTATACGTATATACTTGTCTTTACTATGTGTCTGATACTCTTCGCTCCTCTCGTCTCACTCTCGTTTCGTTGGGAAGTCACACTCTCACTATCACAGTCAGTCTGTAAGAGAGATGCAGTAGCCAGGTAATTTAGTAACTTTTCAGTTTCGGTAACTTGTCTTTACTATGTGTCTGACACTCTTCGCTCCTCTCGTCTCACTTTCGTTTCGTTGGGAAGTCACACTCTCACTATCAGAGCCAGTCTGTAAGAGAGATGCAGTAGCCAGATACTTCAGTAACTTTTCAGTTTCGGTAACTTGTCTTTACTAAGTGTCTGACACTCTTCGCTCCTCTCGTCTCACTCTCGTTTCATTGGGAAGTCACACTCTCACTATCACAGTCAGTCTGTAAGACAGATGCAGTAGCCAGGTAATTTAGTAACTTTTCAGTTTCGGTAACTTGTCTTTACTATGTGTCTGACACTCTTCGCTCCTCTCGTCTCACTTTCGTTTCGTTGGGAAGTCACACTCTCACTATCAGAGCCAGTCTGTAAGAGAGATGCAGTAGCCAGATACTTCAGCAACTTTTCAGTTTCGGTAACTTTTCTGGAATTACCTCTGAGGAGTTTATATGAAAGTAATATGCGAGTTTTTAGACATTTGTCTAACTGAAAGATGTAATATGCTACTGACTGTTTCACCGACTTACATGTAAGTAATTTAATCATAATGCTGGATCATTATTTCTGAAATGCTACTACGAACTGTAAATACGTTCTTAAAGTGCGTTCGTCTTAAATAAATGACTTTTATCGTATTCTTTCGTCATGCCTAATGTTTGGATTGCTCTATCATTCAACAAAATTTCCGCACAAGGGCCAGGAAGTTTCTGGACACAGACTATTATCTAGCAGAAGCCTTTCTCTTACAAGAATTATGAGTCAAGTTGCCTGTACCTCCCCAGTAGCACAAAGATATTGTACAATATTGTACGATATTAAACATTATTCTCAATATTGCATAATATTGTACAATATCATATAATATTATATAATATCGAACAATATTGTACAATATCGTGTAACATATTATGCTAACAGGGCTAACAAGGTTCTTTGTACAGCACGCTTCCTGTCCCTAACAATGATGACTATTTGTGCGAATTAAGATGAAAAACCACAAAAAAATTGCTATTAACATAAAGTCTGTGTAATACAAACAAGTAATATAAAAAAATTTTTAAAGTCAATTCCTACTTAGGTGATTCGAGATATAATGAAAAATGTACTGCGCATGCGCAAAGATATGCCTGAAATATGGAGGTGCTTCGATGATCCCATGGGCCATCCATATACCCAAGAACCAAGTCTGTAATGTTAATAGTTTTCGAGATATAATGAAAAACGTATTGCGCATGCGTCATACAAAATATGAAATGACAGACAAACGGACAAACATACAGACAAGAAAGCGAATTAATATTGCATTGTCATCTAGTTCTGAGCTATGTTTAAAGTTTCAAGTCTCCAGCTCATCGGGAAGTTAGTTTAAAATCCCGATTGCAAAATTTGAAAAGCAGATAAATATATATATATATATATATATATATATATATATATATAATATATATATATATATATATATATATATATATATATATATATATAAGGAGAGTGTGAACTAATAGTAGGAATTGAAAAAGGACAATAAAAAACAAAAGCTACGATGTAAATACCCAATAAAATAAGAGAAATTCTCTCTGGAGCAAATGTCTCTCGTCTAGAAAAACTAATGCCATTTGGTTTTATGAATGTTGGTAATCTATATGCTTGTCGCTTGCTGGAAGACAAGTATAACGTCTGGGCGATCTGAGTACTAAATTAACCAACTGTTCTTGAGTTGGGCCGTCTCACTCTTGAATCAATGTTATCCGTAGTTTTGTACAGACCTAAAGGGTTGGAGAAAGTGTTTCAACTTGACTTTTCATCACGTCCATACGGGATACAAAGCAAGGAAGAAGGCCGGCCACTTCAAATATGGGATATCCTCTTCTTCGAGGTATTCGTCCACAATGGCTGCAAGGTAAAAAAGGCCGTTTCCATTCATTAAGATAAAAATCTGTACTCTTTTCAGTTTAAAAAACCAAACACTAAACAGAAGAATATGTTGTTGTAGAATGATATTTCAATAGATGTGGTCTTCCGCATTGGATACGGAAATCTGTTCGAAACCCAAGATAATGCCACTCCAAATCAGTAATTTAGCGGCACCGCAGCGTTGGTGTTCAATGGCATTCTCTTGGTTAAAACGAGTATCTGGTGCTCATCCTGTATGAATATACGACGAGAAACAGATTGCAGTGAAACCATGGATTGATCAGAAAGTAACACACAAGCTCCCTGTTCTAGTGCCCATTTGCCATGCCTTCGGCACCAGCCCACTAAAGTACTACCAGCCGGCCGACAACAGCGAACTGCCGCGAGTGGAAGAAACTGGTAGGCCTACTGCCGTCTGACACAGTCTGACTCGGAACTATGGTACCTGTGGATTCTAACAACAAGGATTCCGATTCCGAAACAGGACAGGTCTGTCTGTTCTTTTGGCAGTTACTGCAAAATACTAGTCGCCTTTCAGCGTTGTAACCCGAGGAATACCTACTTCAGCCTCCCATTCACGACAGCACCAAACAACAGACGCCGCACAAATGAGGCACGATTG
>BGPR01033040.1:5484-17181 GCA_013235015.1 Araneus ventricosus | reverse complement strand
GTTTTTCATTGTAGATTATAGTGATAGTAAAATATTGAGGTGAAGAATCATATTCAAAAAGATACGTATGTATTAAAACTTCGCAATATTTTTTTTTTATCAAACTCTAGGAATGCAAGTTCCGCGTGCGGAGAAGAAAACAGGAGAATAGCTTGCGCATGCGCAGAGATTGCTTCCAATACGCAAGTAAAACGAGACGCCCTAAATGTTTGCTTCCATACAAAATCTCGCCGCCAGAATTGGTTTTTGGCAAACTGCCAAGTTTTCGGAGTATCCCTTCTTTGCACAGGCATTTACGCATGCCCATGGAGTCGAACAAATATGCTATTATACAGACCGACAGACAGTCAGCCCGTTGACGGATTTGGCCCAAAATTTTATACGGACCTATATTCATGACGATAAAACAGTGTACCAAATTTTATTCATCTAGCTATTCAAGTTTTTGAGTTATAGCGTTCGCATGACTTCGGGCATACAGACAGTCAGACTTCCCTTTGACAGATTTTGTCCAAAATTTGACAGAAACCTACAAATTATGTTTAAAGACCACATACCAAATTTCATCCCTGTATCTCAAATAGTTTTCGAGTTCTCGTGTTCACAGGCAGACATAATTCCAAAATTGTGTTTTTCGGACTCGGGGAGGTCTAAAACGTGGAGATTCGTCAAAATCTCGAGTTCGAATTTTTTTGACGATTACAATACTTTCTCTTTGTATACGAGAAAGTAAAAATGGCCTCTTCAGCACAGCCTCCATCTCCTATCCAATCTTCGCGAACCGTGGTTTGACTGTATAGGAGCACCTAAAAAATCATGCTAGGGCTTGTTTTGTAGTCAGTTCTACTTTCGGAGAAATAGCAATATAATTCATCACGTTATCCTCCGCTTTTGAAAAAGAATACACTGACTTCAAGCTCATGTGTTTCACCTCCCACGCGTTTCTCTTGAATGAGTCACTGACTGAGAACGACGGCGAAGCTGTCAGTCTTCGTCTGAAGTCTATTATTTCTTTTGAGGGGAACACAGTAACAGGGGCTCACTCATAGTAATCTATCCCAAAATGCGACAGCAGTTGCCTTTTCCTTAATTTCAAGACAATTCAGATGCCCATTTATCAACAGGATGGAGCCTCACCGCAATGGCACCATCAGGTTCGAGCTTTATTAATCACGCTTTGCCACAGCATGAAGGATGCTGCAGGCCAGATTCTTCCCCTTGGCTCCCCAAGGGCCCTTCATATGAATCTTTTTACATAGACACAAAAAATAACTGTATTTTTGTGGCTCCACTATTGTCTGACCTGAATGATTCAGTAATGAATATCTAAAGAGACAAAAAAGTGAGAATATCTAAAAAGACAAAGAATAATAGAAGCAATTCAATTGGTGTGCGCAAGTGCAGCATCATCCAGGAAAAAATTGCAATAGTACGAAATAGATAAAAATATTTAAAAAAGTAATTAAAAATGTGGAAGGGTACAAAATAATAGTAGACAACGACAATAAGTAAGAATCTGGTGAATGACTTCATCAGAGGCCAGACATTCATGCAGATTCAAAATGGAATAGGTTTTCTGTAGAGGAAAAAGACTTTAAGGTCTGATATTTTTAATTTCCTCCTTTGGCCTGAACCTAAACCAGGAAATATTGGAAAGAAAAACATTTATCCACAAAGAAGAAATTAAATACAATCTCCAGAACTAAGTGTGAAAAGAAGGGATTAAAATCTTACCTCTTATAACAAATGTGGAACAAAGGCGGTGACGCAATATCTGAATGATTCAGAAATTTTTTCTTAGTACTTCTGTATTCTTAAGCGGGACATTCACCGCTCTTCCACTCTACGATTTTTGCAACAAGGGAAGGGAAAACTTTTCGTCAATGTTGAAACCCAATGAAAATTGGCGCAAATGGATTGAATGTTTGGAATTCTGAATAGTTTGAAGTCTGATTGGAATGGCCGGATGGACTTTTGAGACCCCGTTCCGAGGGTAGCGAGAAAACAAAGCTTCTGCCTAGATTGGGACTCCCGCGACGAGTCCAGCAATTCCCCGTTTGGGAGAGGAGGAGAATGGGTGGGAGTAATCCTGCGACTTTGAACCTTCTCATCTCAAAAAAAATTTGGAACATCCGTGAATGACTTACCCCCCAAGTCCTATTATGCTGACTCATCGCGGCGGGGGTTGACCCTGGGTGGAATGGGCGATGTACGTCTGGAGTTTTCTCTCCTGGCAGGGTCACCCAAGACGTGAAGGTCATTCCATTATACCCAGCTAAAGCATAAAGGCAATGGACAAAGTCAGACTTCTTCCCTCGAGCGTCCAAGGTCTAGTGCCAACAGAAGCTGCACTCTCCTCCTTTACCATGAATCTTTCGTTTTCTGTGGGCGAGCGGACTCTTGGACTTGGTCTAGCTGAGGACTAGAACAAGTGGAACAAGAAACAACAACAACTTACCTAAAATTTTAGACTGGAATGAGTGGAATACAAACCAGTTCTTGGGACAAATGGCATAGCTTAGCCGTCTCGTGAATGCCAAGCTTTACGAAGTGTAAAGTCACTTCCCTGACATGCTAATCTTGGCGACTATTTTTGGCAGCTTGGCGATAAATTTGGCGACGAAACGAATCTTTTAGAAAAGTCATGAATTGTAGTCCTATCTCCACTAGGAGCTTGAAATATCAAGAACCTTCAAGACATTACTATGGGACGTCGCTTCCTGTTGAAAAGGTATAAAAGCAAGCTCTTAAACCAAGAGAGTTCAGTTGGACTTTTATGAGCAGGGCAAGATGGTGAGCTAATATGACATTGGGCGCTATTGAAAGTGCTGTGACTGAGATTTAATGGTGATCTCTGTTGTTAATTTATACAAGAGCTATTTAGTTTTGTTACTGTGCTTAGAGTTTTGCTAAAAATCTTCGTGGAAAAAAGATTTATTTTTCTTATCCTTCTTGTTGGATTACATTCACGTATATCCACCAGACAATTTTTGTAACAGTATTATAAAACATTTTTCGCATGCTAGTTTGCCTCACATCACTTCGGACGTCCGGACTTCTAAAGTAAAATCAATATAAACTTAGTGCCTGATGCTATTCGATAAGCAGTTTGAAGAAAAATGTTCTATCTTTAGTAGTCAAGGCCATCGTTTAATTAATTCCCTATCTGCGTATGAATTTATAAATGATGCATGCAGGTGTACTATCTATTCTCAGATAGGGAAACTCTCCTCGCTTCTGCGCATGCGCCATACGGCTTTGATTTCACAAAAATAGGGATGAGATGAAAGATGGAGGAGGGGAAGCAATGTATAGAAACATTACACAAGTTTCGGATTAAAATAAAATAGCATGACTCAAAAAGAAAATTAATATCGTCATCGGGAAAAGAATACCTAAAAGAAAAATGCGCTTAACAAAGAACTCCAAGAAAGCGCTCTTCTTACTCACTGCGTATATCACCCCTCTGCGGAGTAAACTCGTCCAACAGTGAGTGGGAAGAACAGCTTTCTGAAACGGGCAGTATACAGAATATTTGAGCATAAACATTTCTCACAGGGAAGGGTCAGTAGTCAAGTGGTGGCAGGTCCTCGATTCTGGAAAGCCAAGTATCTGAGATCGATTCCACGGAAGTTCTTGTGTCTTTGTGGTTCTATTGCAAATCAATTTTGTAGTCGAAAGCCTAACGTTTCCACGTTGGTGTAATATGGAAGCCTGTAGAGTGAGCTGTAGATTCACTCTACAGGCTTCGTCATCTGGTCATTGTCCAGAAGTACGAGGACCACTCACAATAGCTCTTTGGTAGCTTCCCAGACAGCAATTTTAGTTTGCAGCAAAGTTGCAGCAATCTTGCTCTGCAAATCTGCAAGCTTGCAACAAATTTGACACGGCAAGAGTGCAAGCTTGAAACAAGTTAACGCAAACGAGTTAGTCACCACGCGTCAAACTTGTCACAAGCTTGCCGCGTCAAACTCATTGCAAACTACAGAAAAAACAGAGCATGAAGACAACCTCGGATTCGAATCCCCGGCATACCGTTCCCTAAACCTGTCGTCCAAACCACTCAGCCAGCTAGACTCTGAGAAGAGGAGATAGATTGCGCTAATAGATTGTGCATCTACGATTTATTTTAAACGGTTTTCTTGATTTCATGAATATTTTCAATTTTGAATTGAGAATTTGATTTGAAGTCAAAGAGAGAGCGATTTTCGCAAATAACTACGTTTTGGTAGTAGAATAAATTATGAAATTAGGGTTCAAAAGTAATTATTTTAAAATGGACAAAATGTAAGTTATTATTTTTCAATAAACATTGACTTTTTTTTAGGTTTAATTTTGTTTATGAACGTTAAATTTTCAACATTAAGAAAAAAAGGGAAATAATTATCTTTAAAGTGCGAGTTCTATATTTAGTAAAAAGATGGAGAATTTTTCAAAATTTTTTTTATAAAAAAGTTAGTTTTTTTACAAATTATCATTGATTTATTGAATTAATAAAAAGAAGGACGGTCTAGGAGATGCTATTAAAAATCGGATGTTTTTTAAAACAGAGACAAAGATTATCTGTAAGTGTGCTGTATCATCTTTGCAGCAAACTTGTTTTGCAAGTGGGTTGGTCGATTATGCTTTGCTACTTTACAGGAAGTTTGCTGCAAAGTTACCACATCAAGCTTGTCATGACAAGCTAATATCAAGAAAAATCAAACTTGCTGCAAGTGTACATGGTATCTGGGTTTGAAAAAGAAGATTCTGCCCAAAGACATTAATGAGCTTTTAAAGTTGGTTTTTTTTATATTTTTATGACTTGAGAATACTAAGATGTTTTATTTTCATGGGTTTGAAGGGTTATCTAAAATATGCCCCTTTTTAAGGAACCAAAATTATTTTCTTAATGATGTTTCCAGTGGCGGTTTTCCGCACAGGGGACCGTCCACAAATGTTGTTACGCTTGGAGGGGGGGGAGGGGGTTCGTGAAATTGTGACAGTTTGTGATAAGGGGGGAGGTGGTAACAAGAAATGTGACATCACGCATTTTGGTTAAAATAAAAACATTTAAAATCAGTAGATTAAATTTTGAAGTTATTTTGAAATTACCAGAATTTGAGGGTGCTTTTTTAATCGGGGCTAAAACAACTTTCATGTGATTTTTTTTTCACCTATATTCCTTTCTTTTCGAAAAAGTCATTCAGGGTAGGTTCTGAGAATAGAATACGGTAGCGGCAGAAATTCTCCATCATTAGAAGAAAACCTCCCCCTGCTCACAAATGTCATTAAAATACATAGTTAAAGTTTAAAAATACAATTTGAAATATGATCTATAACGTAGTGCTTTGTTTCTGAATTGCAAGTATATGTTTATGTAATATAGCGTGACATGTGACAAGGGGGGAGGAGGGGGTATGGTGAAGTGTGTCACAAAGTGTCACACTTCACCATACCCCCTCCTCCCGATATACTGATTACCGATATACCGATTGCGAATTTATGACATTGGGTAAGTAAAGGCCGCAACACAATTTTGAGCCTGTGGCCTCATATTGCTGTTTCTAGCGATATATCTACAAAAATTTAGAACTATTGATTACAATTTCTTTCAATTTGGATGCTAACAATTTCTCCGAACACTGAAAGAAGAAACGAATTTATATAAATAAAACTGAAATCGGCAATAATCAGAACATAGAATTCGATGTTTGTGAACAAGAGACAGAAGTAATTTTAAATCTGGCAGTCGTAACGGCATTCAAACAAATGCTTAAAATCGGAGGGTTGAATTTGAATTAGAGTTATGGGATTTGAAGCAACGAAGACTGTTATCCCATCGGAGGGTTACTGTACTGTGTATCAGGCTAGCTGTTTGTAAACAACGGAAATCTGTCCATAGGAAGACTGAATGTTCTGTACAGGGGTTCCCAACCTTTTTTCTCTCACGACCCCTTGATTAATCTTTTTATTTTCGCGTACCCCCTACTGTCAGATACACAAACACCCTAGCCATCACTCAACGCAAAGAAGTTTTTATTAATAACGTTAAGAGCTTAGGTTAGCTTAAGGTATCCGAATACGTTTGAAAGTCGATTTTCGACCAAAATTCCTTTTTTTTTAATTTTTGATGTTTTCGATAGTTCATTCATTTACCTTTCTAAAACATATTTACTTTTGTCGGTACGTTAATTAGAAGATGAGATATTAATTGTTTTATAACAAACCGAAAACCGGAAGTGGGCGGTTAATTAGCCGAAAGTTGTCATTTAAAGGGACAGAAACCTGTCAAAAATTCTTTTAAACTCCTTTTTTGCAAGCTATATATATATTTTTAGGAATTTTTTTTTAAGTTTAGATACATAATTTGAGCGCGTGGAAAAACTAAAATTTGATTTTTCTCAAAATTAGATTTTATGCATATTTTTCAAACTTCAAACATGATAACTCAAGATATTATCATTCGATTGTTCTGAAATTTTGTGAACACTTTCTTCAAATGTTTCTCTAGTGAATGTACTAGAATAATGTATATTGTAACAATATTTTTTAAATTATGGTCTTTTATTTGAAAAATGACAGAAAATTTGCTGAAAATCTTATAATGATTTTTCGATTAGCTCTAAAATTTTTATTTATCCAAAGAATGTTAAGATTCTAGTATAAGCACTAGTCCATAGTATGTAGTTTATTTTAGTATTAGTTTTATTTGAATTATTACAAAAGTTTGACCTGTAGCATGTTTGAAGTTTTGGGGAATTTCCTCTAAAAAGCAGCAGAAATTCAAGAATTTTGTAAATTTATAATAATTTATACTCAAAAAGCATACGCTAATATTAATCTTTATTAAATTCGAATCTAAAAAACATATTTTGGTGTTTCTATTTCACAATTTAAGAAAAAAGTGCTCCGAACGTGTTCGGATGAGTTAAATGACTCGAATTAATAACGTTTGCAGGACTTATATTTGATTTTGCATTTTATTCCACTAATAAAATAGCATTAGTTCAAAGCTCAAACAAATGAAACCAGTATTGTTATTGGACGAAACTTCAATTTCTGTTCTTCACATTTGCATAATGTTCGATTTATCTGCTTTTGGTGAAGAAGAGGATTTGAACCTCGGTTCTCGATTCGTTATGACGTCATTCCAAAGATGGGAATGTTTAGTTATTACATAAGTATATATAGCAGAATTGGAGTGATGTCTTATTATTATGAGTTATCACGATGATTATGTATGTATTATTATGATATGTTTTCTTTATGAACTCGAGTTGAGTTCATTTATCAGTTTAAAATATTTTTAATAAAATTAATTAGTCTTCTTAAAATTGTGGCTCCTTGTTATATCATCGTAAGAACCGCTGCCACACTCTGCACCACCATCAATTGTATAACCAGTAACCTTATAAGTTAATTTCGCATAAGGATAGCTGATAATTACACTTCGTAATAAGCAACTATTCAAGTGGAAGAAAATTGCAATGCGATACCCGAGTGTGTCTTATGGGGCCGAGTTTTATAAAATTCAGCTCAAACGAAGTTAGATATGACGTCATGTCTGGACCTGCGAAAGCCAGATATCAATCAATTACCAGGTCGCCTTTTGCTCTCTTTTTCCTTATTTCGAGAGTAGGCTTTAGGGCTTGCGCAGCTTTCACATTTACTTTTCACAGAAACTTGGGGGGAAAAATTCTGTAACTTTTAATCCTTATGTTTTCTTGTTTCCGCCATTACCAACTTTGATTTCGCGTAACCCCAACTGATTCTTCGCGTATCCCCAACTGATACTTCGCGTACCCCAACTGATTCTTCGCATACCCCCAACTGATTCTTCGTATACAGCAGGGTACGCGTACCACAAGTTGAGAACCTCTGTTCTATTAGATGACGTTTTACCGCTTCCGCTTTGGAAGCAGTTCGTAAACGAAATGAAATTTGATCCATACGGAGGAACTCAATGCACTGGACCTTATTTTCTTTCTAAAAGAGAAGACATTTTTTTTCGTGAATTTGATCTTAGTATTTGAAAGCATTCCACTGTATGATAACAAACCATACAAAACAACAGTTAGCAAAGTATCGTTTACTTATTGTGTAACACGAGTTGCTCTGGAATCGTCCTAAAGAACAATAAAATATTATGTTTTGATGACCAAACACAGCTGCGCAGATCCATGTGATAACTGTTTCTACTTTTAATAAAACCTACAAGGAATTAAATAAAAATAAGACAGCTGGGAAGTCAAAAACCGCACATAAAGATTGAAGTCCTTACTTGTTTTATCGAGATATTTTATTTTCGTGGCTTCGTGCAACTCGTGTACGAGCTTTCTGGCGTTGGAGGCATCAGTTGGGGACAAGTGCCTTTATTTTCTCTTAAACAAAGTCAACAGAAAAAAAAGCAGTGTAATCGTCAAAAAATTCGACTACGATGCTTTTTTTTTACACTTCGGTATTCAAACCTCCCTGAGTGAAAAATTTCTTTTTGATTTTTTTTTTTGGTTATTGCCCACGCCGACCGTGCTTACCCAAAGGATGTAAAGCATGTCACGAGTCGACGGGAAGAAAAATTCCAATACAAATATTAAAGTAGTGCAAAACAATATAGTAGAAGTATTCAATATAATACAAAAAAAATTAGGTAATACAATACAAAACAATATAAGTAAAATAATGCAATAAAAGTAAGACAATACAAAATACAAATGTGAATATAAATATAATAAAAAAACACCTGATATGTAATAAGTAATTACAAACATAAATAATAAATAAATACAAATAAACGTGATAAATAAATAAACATACATAAAATAAACAAAAAATTAAAAATTATTAAAATCTAATAAATAATAAATAAATTGTAAAAAAAACACCTGCGAATTCTGAGATACAATTTAGAAAAGAGAGACAGGAAAAAAAATTAAAAAAATATTTGGAAAAAGAAAAGAAACAATAACAAAACAATTTCTATAACACAATTTCAGGAAGGAAAAAAAATCGAATACTGTAACATAATTATTATGTTTCTGTGTCTGTCTTCCGTCCGTGTGTATATGAAATCTATAATTTAACAGCTACTCGAGGTATTCTCAGCGTTGTATAAAGTAATTAAGAGCGGACTGACAGATCCAGTGGTGAGAGATCTTGACGTGGATCATACAGATGGTGGGATAGTAAATATCACAATACAGTCGACGCTCGTTATAACGACCACACATTATAAAGACCATTCTATTATAACGACCAGTGATAAAATCACCAACTGTGTTTCACTATGCACTATGTTATTTTACTACTTCCGTTTACTTCCGGTATAACGACCGTCCAGTGTCGTCTAATTCCAATACAACGTCCGAATTCCAGGTATTTTTTAAAAAGGACATGTTTATAAACGTAAATGACCTTAATTATTGTATTGCCAAGCTTCGTAGATGTAGAGTCTTCAGTGTTACAGTTCAACTTTGAAGGGGAGGGGAGGGGGAATTAATACTCACCACAGCGCGGAAATTAGAATAGCCTAGAATAAAAAATGTTTCAAGTGCTATTGAGACTTTAAAATGTTTTTTTGAAAGGCAAGAAAATACAGAACATTATTTATCATCTTTAACTGAAATGGAAAATTATGTTTTGCAAAAATCACATATGCAGAGAAGATAAACAACCATTTCTGATTTTATCTTTAGAAAATAAATGCTTTGTAAGTGTATAACACCCTTTATTTTCCACTCTAAAATCTGTTTTAGAAATATATTTTTAATTGATAAAATTTTATTTTTAATACCAATGATAAAAAATAATTTGAGTATTTAGTTCGAATCTCTTTAAAAATCGCCTATTTTTACGGAACTGCTGAGCGTGCATGTGTACATTTTTTAGTTATATCCACTATAGCGACCACTCGTTATAAAGACCTTTTGCTGTGGTTCGAAGAGGGTCGTTATAACGAGCGTCGACTGTATATCCAATAATAAGAAATATATTTCACATTATTGGAATAAATCTAATTTTATTCCAATAATTCTAAACTTTTGTCGTTAATATAATAAATTAAAATATATTTACATAATTTATTATATTAACTTTAAATTATTTTATTATCTTGTATATACAACAATAATAAATAAAATACAATTTAATAATAATAAAATAAATAAATATTAGTTTAAATTAATATTATATTATCTATATAAATAAATATAAATAGAAAATTGGATATAAGAATAAGAAATATAGATAAATTATATTTCAACAAAGGAAAATTTTATTTTAGTTACTTTTTATAAAATAATTACAATTAATATAAATATGTATATACATATGACAGAATCACAATATTAAGTGGCAAAATAGAAAGCGAATTTCCTTGCAATTTTCCATTTTCCTTTCTATATATAGTGATGGACTATTACTTTTGTTTGTTACTATTTATTCGCTTTCTATTTTTTTTCGTTTCTAATTCATGAAACTAGAACCTAAATGAAAAAAAAAAAAAGAATCTGAAAAAGATTTTTTTCCAGCGATCTAATTAATTAATTAAATTTAATTAATGAATTAATATTTGAACAAACTGTATTAACAACAAGTGTCATCCACTACAAGTTTTAAAAAATGTATTTGAACTTGAGTGGATGAATAAAAAGTGTTTTATTAACGATTGAAAATTTGAACAAGATATATAAATAAATATATATAGGGAGAGTGTGAACTAATAGTAGGAATTGAATAATATTCTGAAATGGTTATGAAATTTTATTCAAAAGTAAATAGTACACTTAAATTGCACGGTTAATGTCAGTTATCACATTTTGAGCTCAAATTCGATAGTACGCCATTCTCGTTAGTACGTCGTATCGGAACAGTCCCTTGCATGACGTGCGAAAATGGTTTTGCCATACGTACAGAATGTTCAGGAAGGTCGTTTACAAATTTTAAGGGGAAGTTGGGCATGCAGAAACGAAAAAATTTTGCAATAGAACGGGGGTACCCAACCTTTATTACCTCGCGTACCCCTTGATTATTCTTTGTATTCTCTCGTACCTCGTACTGTCATACCCTTCCCCCCCACCCCCGCCAACCATACGTCTGCAAAGAAGTTTTTATAAATAAAGTTAGGCTTATGTTAGCTTAAGAGTCAAATGACTGGAATTAATAACATTTGCTGAATTTATTTTTTATTTTACATTTTATTGCATTTTTTCATTAGTATCAGTTCAACGCCAAAAGAAATGAAATCAGTATTATAGTAATTTCCCATTAACTTATAGGATGGTTACAAATAACACTCTGCAAATCAGTTTTTCGAGTGGTAGAGTTATTAAATAGCAAATATTAACTTGAGAGAAAAAAAAATCCGTAACTCTTTTAATCCCTTGTGTTTTCTTGTTTCCGCCATTACCGACTTTGATTTGGCGTACCCCCAGGGGTACGCGTACCACAGGTTGGGAACCTCTGCAATAGAACGTGGGGTCGGAAAAGTAAAGTGGTGCCGCAACAGAGGGAACTTTGTCAGTGAATTAAGTGAAAGAAAAGGATGTACAACACAGATTGAGTGGAATACAAATCTACAACCAGCGGGAGTGTTCTCCCCTAAACTTTCTCGTATACTTTCCCAAAAAGGTGCTGTTTCCCTTCCCCCCGCGTGGATAAAATCGTGCTTTGTTCAGTTACGTATTATTGCTCCTCGAGCCTCTAGCATTGGTTGGATAC
>BGPR01033038.1:0-17184 GCA_013235015.1 Araneus ventricosus | reverse complement strand
AAAGTTTTCCTTCAGCTTTTCTTTTTTTGTGAACAACTTATTTATTAGTTTCTGCTTTTTGTTGTAAAAGGTTCTGAAAGTAAAACCCGATTCTGGTTTTGCAAAAGTTCACCTGGGCTTCATCTTGAAAACAGATGACTCCAAATATGAAGAAGCTGCGCAGCTATTAAGTGAGGGTATAGCAACTCGAGAAGAAGGAGTTATTGATGGCAGATTTTTCTTCCACCTGGGGGATGCTTTGTATAGGATTGGCAAACAGGATGAGGTTCTTTCTCTACTTATTTTTATGCTGCACTTATGTCATAACAATATATTAATCTATTGTATCACAATTAAGATGTGTGGTAGTACAGTCAAACCCCAGTATAACGAACCCTCGGTTATAACGAACTTTAAAAAAGATCCCAATCAAACTCCCATGTAACCAATGTATTTTCAATTCTTGTAATCAGGGTTCGTACGCGTCCTTACAAGTCCTTAAAAGTCCTTACTTTTACATTTAGTCCTTAAAAGTCCTTACAAATCCTTATTTTTACACCCCATTTTTAAAAAGTCCTTGAAAGTCCTTACTATTTGCCACCTCAGCTAGAGCAAAATACATGCAGTATTTAGAAAGTAAAAGATCCAAAGAAAAGACTGAAACGAAAAGCTCTAGGAGGAAATAGATTTTTTAAAACGAAAGAAAATGTTCCAAACCAAATACACTAAAAAAATGGGAAAGCAAATGATTTAGCTAATGAGGCTAAAAAGTCAAAGGACATAAATTTATTTATTCAATCGCATGAACTAAGAAAAACAATTACTGAAAAAAAAAAATTTAAATAAATACCTTGGATGTTAAATTGAATGAAAAAAGTTTGGAATTAAAAGATATTTAATTTGATTACCAGTTTCATGGGTTTTTTTCAGCAATTTATTAACTCATATTTTTATGAGTTATTGTTGTGTTAAATTTGTAATGTATTTTCTATGTTTTATATTGTACTTTATCATCTAAAAAGTTGAATTTTCAAAAATGAGACATTTTATTTAAAAATGCGTGCGACAATTCGTCAAGTTTATTCAATTTAGAGGTCCTTATTTTTTGGTTTTTTAGTCCTTAAAAGTCCTTGATTTTCTTTTAAGGAAATGTGTATGAACCCTGGTAATGAACTTTAAAAGCAAGGAATTTGGATATAGTGAACCAAAATTCCTACTTTTCCTTTCTGCCAGTTCTGTCTTTCAGAATCATCTGCTCTTCTCATTCTGTGGGAACTTTTTTATCCACCAGCTGCAGGGATGGCGGCTTTTCCAAACCCCCTCCCGGTTTTTTTCACCTCCTGTTGAAACTGCCAGGAAACAATCGGTTCAACCAGCTCAAAATAACTGGTTTTTGAGAAAACCGGTTTTCGGTTTTTTTAATCCCTTGGCATACGATTTTTTTAAACCTTCTAATAAGATGCCACCACCCATTTGGGGTATTTATTATTATTTCAATCTATTTAAAGATGGTAGAGGATACTTGAGACATTTAAGTGTGTCCAGATGATTTTTGTATTTAAAATTATTTGTTACGTTGACCTAAATACGGTTTTAAATAGCAAAAATTCTGTAATTCAATGTGCGTGTCAGAGACGTCATTGTATGTTAAGGGGTTAAAAAAAAAAGCAACATTTGTGGACAGAATTTTTTATTATTAATAATATACAATAAGTAAGTATTAATACAATAATTAATGCAATAAGTAATGTTTATAAATAAGTAATACAATATGTAATAATAATAAATGAGTACTTTTTGCAATAAGTAAGTATTATAGACAAAATTTTTTATTAAAATTGTTTCCACAAGAAATTAATTCCTTTGGCCAGTATTTATAATCTAATCTGCTCATAAAGACTCTTTCAGCAATGAGTTAATCTGTGAGTCGACACCTCTCATCGGAACCAACATCATTCAACGCAGATACTAATCTGTTGGAAGCCACAGAACTTCCGACTAAAGAAAAATCTTTTAGGCTACAAAAAACAGACACCGTTTGCAGACAAAAAATTTTACTAGTATAGTTTTTGCAGGAAATCAATCCATTGGCTAATATTTATCTGTTCATTAAGACTCTTTCAGTAATCCGCCAACCAACAGACGCCTCGAGGAAGCGGTTGTCGGTGATCGGAATAGGATGATGAAATTCAAAGCTTTATGACTTGGTAAATTTTAGTGTAATCGAACCTAAAATTGAGGCTATCTTTAGACCCGGTTTTTGGATTAGAATTTTGAAAAAGAATTCTGTTGAAATTATAACTTTTGACAAGCTGAAAATTTCACAGTTATTACAGTACAAGGAAAATTGTTAAACAACGAAAAATACTTCACATGCAATGTTATTTACCAAGAAGTTTTTTGAATAAAGAAATATGTAAATAAAAAAAATTTCCTGTCATAAAACATATGTTTATTTTATTTGTTTTCAATCAATGTTAAACATTTCTCTCGCATATATATCTATTTAAACACGTAAAATTTGATGGGAAATTTCTCGATTGAAGAGGCAATTTGCACCCATCATACCATGACGAGTGATCTTCTAGTTATTAAGAGACTAGAAAATGGCGAGAGTCAATCTGCTGTTTGCAGATAATTTTTTCTTTCTAAATCTGCAGTTGGGACAATTTGGAAAAATCGTAGCTTGGTAATCCCAGCATATGAGAAAAATCTGAACGGTACCAAGAAGTTGCGAAATGTTCGAGCAATTAATTTCATTCTTTGATTTCTTAAAAACAAATATTTATTTTAATTTATTATAGCCCATAAATAATTGTAATTTAGTGTAATTATTTTGCTTAACTCAAAAAGGTGTTTAAGGATGATAGCAAATTTTTGTGTAGCCAACATTTGAAAAATTGGATATAGTGAACCCTCGGTTATAGCGAACTTCTGGATCAGTCCATTGAAGGTTGATTATAAAGGGGCTTGACTGTGTTTTATTCATCTGTGTTTTTCTCATTATGCATTTGATTATATATGTTATTTATTTTAGATATAGATCATCAGTTTGCATACTAAGAATTATCATAAAAAATAAAATTTCACAGTTTAAAGCATCCAATATTTAAATGAAGTTAAGATTGGAGTTAGTAGTGACTTTGTTATTAAATTAGCAAGATAGATAAGTGTTTTTCAAATATAAGGCATTTTTGGTGTCATTTTAGAGAAATGTTGAATAAATTAAAAGTAATAAATACATAATTTTTTATTGGTGTTCGAATTTAAGAATGCTTTGAAATTAATTAAAACAAGCAGTCAAATGTAAAAAAAAAAAAAAGAACTTTATCTTATAGTTCTGATATTTCTTGTGAATGTCATGGATTTAGATAGAAAGAAACTAAATTATTATTTGGTTTACCTCTTTGGATACCAATTTATCTGAAAACATTTTCGCTTATGGATCAAATTTAATTTGCTGGTATGTGGGTTAGTATGCAAACATAGTTGATTTTATGGAAGAATTCCCTTATTTTAGAGAAATATATAATATTGGATGGACATCAGGTAATTAAAATTGCAAAACAAAAATCTATACTTTATAAAAGGCAATGTTTGTGTGTGTGTGCGTGCAATATCAAGATGAATCTATCGCACTCACAGCCATGATATTTGGTACACAGGTAGTTGTAAAGGTGACTTAATGCACCTCGAAGCCTGAATTTTAAAATTTTATCTAGAAAATTTTTTATTTCATGTTTTGTGCTTTTTTGGGTGATTTTTGAAACATTTGTCCACAGTATCGTTTCTGATTTTAGTTCGAAAAAATTTTATACACCATCGGATAGAACAAACAATTTTCTTTCTAATGAAATTTGTTTTGAGCTTCAAATGTAATTTACTGAAATTTCAGAAATCTTTAAAAAATAGTCGGTCTTGCCGTCGAAATTTTGTTTTTGTTTTTAAATTTGCTGCATCTGACGTTCTAATAACACTATTATTTTCAATTTTTCTGAGCTTAAAACTGGAACAGTTCTGTCAGATTTAAAACGAGAACTGTTAAAATATCCTTGTCCGTTTTTTAAATTAATTTTTTCCTGGTCAGTTGAAAGATATTTTTCTCTGGAAAGCTTCCTCTCGCGACACTTTCTCCGGAACATTGCTAGCAATTTCATTGCCTGACGGTGCAGAGCGCAGGTGACATCATAACCTTCAATTGAATGACTTTGATTATTATTTTCGGCAGTATCTTAACGTGTTTATTTGTTTCGCATATTTTGCTTACACTATAATAATGATTTTCAAGTTGCAATTTTTTAATATTGTTTTGGATTAACGTACTCTGTACTGTTTTCCTACAGTTAAAATGTCATTATCGCAAAAAAAAAAAAAAAAAAAGTGGGAAAATCAATAATGGGTATCTTTTGTTTTGATTTCGTTTTCAAAACTTTTTCATGTCATTGTGGGAGTTTTTTTTTTCCTTTTCATTTTGTTTCAGTCCTGATTCCATGGGCAACACCATGCACGTACTACTAGTGAATAAATAAAAGAAACAAAATGAGAAATAGAAAGAAAAAAAAATCTTATAACTTTTTTTTATCATTTGTATTTCAGTTGATTTTTTTTTTCCTTAAATCTGTGTCTTTCTAACGTTTTACAGGCTATGAAGGTATACAAGGATGGAGTTCAAGAAGGCTTGTTTTTATCTGAGTATCAGAGATCATTATATAATGTAAATGGCCTGACTGGTAAACCGTGGTGGGATCCAATGAAGACAACATATGCCCCCTATTTCAAAGTAATCAATCTCACAAAATTTGCATAATATATGTATTTGGAATGTAGAATTTTTTCCTTTTGATAATATTTTGGGTGTTAATAGACGGAGTAAAAAAGTGTGTGGAAAAAGTTTAATTCAAGATTAATACTGTGGAAAGAATACCTTACTTTGTGTATACTTTCTTTATTAATACATATAGAGTGTGAATGTGTGTGTATTTATGTCCTTTAACTCTTTCGTGTTCATTGGTTTCACAGTGAAAACACACATTGAGCATTTTTTTTACTGCGCATGGATGAATTATAGCGTAATTTTTCTTTCATAACTTAAGAGCCAGATATATAGGACAACTTATATAAAAATTCCAGTTCAATACCGTTTGTATTCACAAAGATATCGGCATTTCAAGCGCTAAATTGCTTTTGATCTCTAAGAGGAACCAAATGATGAGGGTTCTCGCGCAAATTAATATTTTTTAAAATTGAATCTTCAAAAGTAATATTAAATTTTATGAAGGTTGAATATTCTAAATACTCACTTATACTTATAAATTAAGCTCATAATTTAAATTTCATTTCGATGATAACTTATTAGGAGGAAAAATAGCCCTTTATTGATCATTGGTTTCACTATAAGACCACAAATCTCTTGAAACTAAAAATTGCTAAATTTTTTTCCTTTACATATTTTTGAACAGCTACATGTCTATAATACTTATTTATTTTTGAAATAAATTTAGTAATTTTCAAAACGAAGCATGTAGTGATCTTGAAAGGTTAATTTAGACTTTTCATGAATAAATAATATAAAGAAAAATGAAAGGGAAAGCCCACACATTATATGATGGTGCAACTTACTGAAGTAGAGTTAAAACATGAAAGTTCAACAAACAGACTGTGATTTGTAAGCTCTGTTGACATTATAGAAGTTATTTAATTATTATCTGGATTGATGGTGATGATATATATTTTATTGCTTTACTTGTATAAGTAAAGTTCCTTTCAAAAATTTTCAGGTATGATATAGTAACTGATGATGTCTAGGGATGTACTGTTATTTTTTTTCCTCTTCTAGTGGTTGTGTTTGGGAAGACTGGCATATATTTGAATTTATTTTTCCTTACGTAAATATCTCCCAAAGTGTACTCTGATTACTTTTTACTATATATTTTTACTCTTTCACTTAAGCTGGCCATATAAGCCATAATGTGACTTTAGTTGAAATGCAAGCAGTTTTTGCTAAATATTTCTTTAGGTATAGAAGACACATAATTTGTTAATAACATACAAATATCTGTTAATTTTTCTTTTGCTTTCTTTACAAATGTGTTTTAATTTTTTTATAAGGATTTATTGCGACTTTAGTTGAAATGCAAGCAATTTTTGCTAAATATTTCCTTAGGTATAGAAGGCACATGATTTGTTAATAACACACAAGTCTGTTAATTTTTCTTTTGCTTTCTTTAAAAATGTGTTTTACTTTTTTGAATCAAGATTTAATGCGACTTTTGTTGAAATGCAAACAGTTTTTGCTAAATATTTCCTTATGCCTAGAAGGCACATAATTTGTTAATAACATACAAATGTCTGTTAATTTTTCTTTTGCTTTCTTTACAAATGTGTTTTACTTTTCTGAATCAAGATTTAATGTGACTTGAGTTGAAATGCAAGCAGTTTTTGCTAAACACTTCCTTAGGTATAGAAGGCACATAATTCGTTAATAACATACAAATGTCTGTTAATTTTTCTTTTGCTTTCTTTAAAAATGTGTTTTACTTTTTTATATTATTTTAAACAATTTATGATAATAAAATGTTCTGTACTTTAATAGTTAATTATTATGATATAATATTTTTATATTTAAATTTTGTTTAATCCTTTTTTAGATTCTAGAAAAAAATTGGGAAGCAATTCGAGACGAAGCTCTGTCACTTACCAATGAAAAGAATTCTGGTTTCTTACCCGAAACTGAAGGATTACAAGATAGAGGAGATTGGAAACAATTTGAATTATTTGCCAGAGGTATAAAGCAAATCTTGATATTATAAAAAAAGAGATATCTTCCTCATATTTTCTTAGTTACTACAAAAATATTTTAAAATCACATTTAATATTTAAAAAAATAAGTTGTTAATATGAAATGTGCCCCATTTATTTTACAGGGTGGTGACAGAACCTGGATATCAGGGAAAAGTCAGGGAATTTTATCGATCTGGAAAAGTCAGGGAAATTCATAAAAATATCTAAAAATTAGGGAAAATTAATAGTTACTTGAGTTATTATCTATAAATTAGTATCTTATGTCTAGCATTATTTGTAATAATAAATGGAATTTAAAAAAAACTTATATTCATTTATAAAAGCATATGTTTTTGATTAGAGCAATTAATTTCTTATGATTTGTTAAAGAATAAAGATTTGAAGTAATATTTTGGCAGTTTCTCTTGTTTAAATCTTTGCTTATTAGGTACTTATAATTATACAATTTTTATATTTATGCTGCAATTATGTTATTCTGGTACTCATGAAAAGAACACTAATTAGTTATTGAACGGTTTTGAGCAAAGATCATAATAACCTTTAACATAATTTAACTTGTGTTGCAAAGAGTAGTTTTAATGTTTCTTAGAATTCTTATGCAGTTTTAGAAGCAAAGTATTTTGTTAAAATTTCCAGTATTTCTTACCGATAAGAAATGTAATATACTGTTTTAATAGATTTTTTTTAGGGTGTTCATTCCATTTTTTTAAAATTAAATTTCATAAAAATATTTTTTCGTATTAAATAACTGTTAAAAGTGTTTTTAGTAATGTATATTGTACATATACAGTAATTCTGAGTAGAGAGAAAGCTAGGAAACTATTATAATTATTAGCCGTAAATCAGGGAAATGTCGTAAGTTTAGTCGGGAAAATCAGGGAAATTTTTTTTCACAGTTTCTGTAGCCACCCTGTTTTACTAAAAACTGTTTCTAATTTTTTTTAAACTGTTAGAATAACTTGCTACTTACTTAATTTGAGTATGACATTTTATAGGTTTCTAAATAATTTTAAAAGCCAATGAAATATTTCATAAAAAAATTCTTATTTTTTTTTTTTAAAGTAATAATAGCTTTTATGCTCAGTGTTTGACGTGATATTAAAATACATGTCTGTGATTTTATAGGGCGAAAAGTTGAAAAAAATTGCTTGAAAGCTCCCAAGACCTGCTCAATAATATCTCAGTTGCCAGACGCAGTTAACTGTAAGAGAGGACAGGTTAGTATTAAATTCTGAAATCTCTCCAAATGAATTGAAGTTAAGCATGTGCAAAATTTTTATTCATCATGAAATTTATGATTGCAAAGTTAAATTGATTAAAAAAATATTTTATTTTCCCTATAACTTAAAGGTCTTCTTAATTCATGCTTGTACTTTGAAATACTTTATACAGTGAAACCTCTTCCAACGGCCACCCCTGCATAGTGGCCACCCCTCTTAACGGCCAATTTTTCCTAGCACGGATTTTTCGGCCCATAGACCTAATGTTAAAATAACCCCTAGCAATGGCCACCCAACCCCTCTGAACGGCCGCCGGGTGGGTTCGCCCATCCCATTTGACAAACGCATCGGTTAGAGATTTATTTTTTAAACTGAAAAACGAACTTGAAAAAATGGTTTTTTCCGAGAAGGGTAAAAATTTAAAACAGTCACGAATTGTATCCTTTTTTCAAAAAAATGTAAAAAATTATTAAATAAAGTACTGTTTTCTCTTTAGATAAGTCTCAAACTACATTTTAAATAAGAAATATGTATCAGACTTGTTTATATTATCAGTTATAATTAACAAGATTTAACAAAGATATTAACTATAAATTAATTAGTCAAAAATTAATTAAAACTCTTTGTAATATATAGAATGGCGCATGTGCAGCTGTTTCTAATATAATACAGAAACAAATAATAGAAATATAAATTAAAAGGTAAAGAAAGAAAAAGATACAGAAAATTTAAACAAAATACGATAACAATACACCTTTTTGCGTGCTCAACGCAACAGCATTAAGTAAGTTGTTTATATTATGTATTATAGCAATTATCTTGTAATTGTAACGAAAACCCTTCAGAGCGGCCAATTTTTCTCGGAACGGTGAGGTGGCCGCTCAGAGAGGTTTCACTGTATTTTAAAATTTCATTTAAATTCTTATATTCTGAATTCATTAACAAAGTCGTTCTTATTTCCAGAAATTCTTATAAAAGTAATTTTTTGATGGAGGACTTTATATTTTTATGTAATGTAATGGAGCTCACTTAACTAGTTATTCTTGTTGATTGCCTAATCAGTTTTAATTATTGTTGATATTTCCTCTGCTTCATTTTTTTATACAATAAGTTGTCAGTGAGAATTGCTAAAAGTCATAATATTATATATAATTTTTTGCTGTGAGATATTTTTGAATTAAATAAGTAGTCTCCGCTCTAATATACAAAATTTGAACACTTATTCATAATTTATTTTATTTATTTATTATTATTTATAATTTTTAAAATTTTATTTGCGTTTGGTATTGATTTCTTCTAAACTTTTGAAAAGCTCTTTAGAAATTATGGAATTCTGATTTTCAGAGTTTAAGACAGTTAATTTTTATATATTTGTTATGATTAAACATTTAGATTTTGAATAATTTTTAGGTGAAATTTTCTATCATGCAGCCGCAAACTCATGTTTGGGCCCACACTGGTCCAACAAACTGTCGCTTGAGGTCTCATTTAGGTCTCGTGATACCAGAAGGTACTAGTATCAGAGTTGCAACCGAGACAAGGTAATTAAAATTATTATGATTAATATTTTTAGATGATTCATTTAATGTTGTTAAGCACTTAAATGCTGCATACTTAAATAAAAGTTTTGATTTTCTCAATGCTTGGTTTAATAAGCTGTGCAAATTAGTATGATTATGAAAGAACTTTACATGAAATCACATTAACATGATAATGAATAAAATAAATAAATAAATACAAAATTAAGGTATAAATTTTTATTCATGCGAAAAAAGGAATGCAAAAGTTGAAAATAATTTTTCTGATTACAATAAAATGCATGGTTTGGATAAAAGCGTGAACGCCTTATATAGCACCTTATATTTTGTGTATATTTCCTTAAGCAAATGGAATATTCCTATAAGGTAAAGGCGCCCACACTTTTATTTGAACCATGCATTTTATTGTAATCGGAAAAATTATTTTCAACTTTTGCATTAATTTTTCTGCATGAATAAAAGCTTATACCTTCATTTTTTTTCTACTTTTTAGTGACGGCTCATACGAATACACACGTCATGTTAGGCATAGTAAACCAAATTCAATTACCGAATCCTCCAATATAAAACACATATTTAATATTCATTCCTAATATTACTAATTTGAAAAAAATGCGACACAGACCAAGAGTCGAAACAGCACTCTCTTCCTCGATGTGACCTTCGACCCTCAAGCCGCTCCAAAATGGGGATGATTCACAGGCCGCGCCCCCTTCTATTGTGCTTCGTCTAGTGGTGTTGTTACATCCCTACGTAGCGTGAGGTTACCACCTTCCAAACTTGATCGCCCAAATATAGGGCTAAAATTTTAATATCATTTTGTTAGGTTTAATAAATAGGTATAGATTGCAAATTTTTTTGCATAATATTGTATTGTCTCCAGAAACCCACCACTGTGCTAAATTTCAAAGCTGTAGCTCGATTGGAAGTGGGTAAGAAATCCATATCAAGATTTGTGGACAAGACACTCAAGCTGAATAAAAGCTTATAACAAACAAAATATTTCTCATGAAATAAATGCCTTTTCTGAAATGTGATATATGAAGATTCCAGTGTATTTATTTTTCCAAGGATTTTATTATAATTTTTTAAAGTTGTGCCGAATTTCTTACAATATAGAACTGCTTAGAAATGCACTTGTGAAATAGCATTATCAAACCCATACTGAAATCTAAGCCACTATGTTTGTGATGGTTACATTTTTTTTCATCAGCTGGCTGAAAGTTGTCTTCTTTTGCACTTTGTTCAGTGCTGTACGAGTAAGAAATGTTTATAGAATTTCACAAAATTTCTGAAGTTAATTGCGGTTTATCTGAAAATTGCCATCAATATATTTTTACAATATGCATTTAAAAAAAAAAAATTATCATGATTGTTTACTCAAAAATATTTCTACATTCTGCTTCATAACTGGTAAGAAAGAGAGTGTATGATAATGAATTAGGACTAATTAGGTTCATATGAAATCATCATCATTCACCTGAATCTTACCACTTGTCAAGAAAATAGTATTTATTATCGTTTATTGTTTTTTGGCAATCGGCTAATCAATTTATTGGTTTTTCTGTTATTTGTTACTAACACTTAAATAATACCACATCTAGATAAAGAGTTTTTATTTTAATGAAGATTTAACAAAAAAATTAAATGCTCTTTTTATTTAATACTTAACATTTTTTTGTAACATCTGATTGATATCTTGCATTATTACCATTGTCGCGATCATTATGTTCAAATTTCCATATGTAATACTAAATTGTAACAATGAATCCCATTAAATAAGATGTGAAACATCATTTATTTATTTGCCATCTTTAAATACTCTTCTTAACTCTTAAAATTTGGTAAATTTTTGTATTGTACTTTCAAAATACTGTAAAGCTTTTCTATACTTATGAAAAGAAATGTTTGCGTGCGTGCGATGTCCAGATGAATCCATTGCATTCACAGTCATGAAATTTGGCACACAGTTAGTCGTAAAGGTGATTCAAGCCCCTCAAAGCTGGAATTTTAAAATTTAATCTAGAAAATTTTTTATTTAATGTTGTGTTATTTTTGGCACGTTTACGGCTGTAGTATCTTTTCTAATGATCGTTGAAAAACAATCAATGCACCATCGAATAGAACAAACAATTTTCGTTCTAATGAAGTTTGTTTTGAGCTTTAAGTGTAATTTATTGAATTTTGAGAAATTTAAAAAAAAATTTCAGTTTTGCCATCGAAATTTAATTTTTGTTTTTAAATTTGCTGCATCCAACGTTCTAATAACACTATTATTTTCAATTTTTTTCAGCTTATAACTCAAACTGTTCTGTCGTATTTAAAACAGGAACGGTTTAAAATATCTTTTCCCATTTTTTTTAAAAATTTTTTCGTGATCAGTTGAAAGATATTTTTATTTACCAAGCTCCCTCCCTTGACACTTTTCCGGAACGTTGTAGGCAATTTCATTGGCTGACGGTGCTGAGCGCAGGTGACGTCATAACCTTCAACTGAATGACTTCGATTATTATTTTCAGCAGTGTCTTAACGTGTGTTTATGTCTCGCATATTTTACTTGCAGTATAATAATCATTTTCATGTTGCAATTTTTTAATATTGTTTTGGATTAATGTACTCTGTATTTTCTACAGTTGAAATGCCATTATCATGAAGAGAAATAAGCGGGAAAATCAATAATGTGTATCTTTTGTTTTGTTTTCAGAACTTTTTCATGCCATTGTGGGTTTTTTTTCTTTTTTTTTTTTTTTTCTTTTTCATTTTGTTGAAGTCCTGATTCCACGGGCAACGCCGTGCGCGTACTGCTAGTATTAAATAATCTGAATTTCAATCAAAAATAATAATGAAACACTTCTAAAATTAAAATAATTTGCCAAACTTTCATTTCAAGTGTTGTTGTTTATTTTGGCAGATTCATTTAAATATGCTCTTGAAATTTCATTTATATTGCTAGCCACCTTGGGCAGCTAGCTGGTTCACCAGGATTATTGCATGGGGAAAATTTTATTCAAATTCTTTTATGCATAGCTTGATCTTAATGGTCCCCTCATCAGAATATTTTTAAACTTTGATAGACGTACTATTTTAGAAGCCTTAACCTGTTTTGTTCATTGTGCTATTTTCCTGCCAATTCTCTCTATCTGTTATTTCAGCTGTAATGTGAAACAGCAAATGCTTAAACTTGAACAAACCTCAATGTTCTCATAAAAATACATGCTCATAAATATATATTGATAAAAGTGAAATTGTTCAGCATCAGAATTTTTTGTGTAATGCCAAATATGTTTCATAATTTTTGTGATATCTGAGAGAATTTTTATTGGCTAATTGAATATAAAATTTAGTGTACTGCAATAAGAAAACAAAACTTAAACCTTAAAGAGCAATAAAACATTTTTTATACATCCAATTATATTACAGAAAAGAGCAATAGTGTTTAGAAATGTAAAATCCATTAAATGTTTTCATCGTTTCTTATTTTTGAAGTTAAACCTTATCTGAAATTACCACAAAAAAATTAAAACCTTGAACATTGCTTTAAAAAGAAAACTACTAAATATACGAGGGGGAAAAAAATATGTATCGTCATAATTTAGCTAGCAACAATGGAATAAATAATAATGAAAATGATTTGAATTTCAGTGCAACAATGGAAGTATTGTAAAGTATACCTAAAAATATTTGTAAAAGTTTATTAAAATTAGAGAAAAAATTATTTGTAACTAAATTTGATATCATAGAAAAGATAATTTTTTGAATTTTCTGATGATGAACAAATCATTTTTATGCTGTTATATTTTTTGAAGTTATTAAGAAAGAATTCAAAAATTTCATTTAATTTTTAGTTAATTAAAATTTAAAAAAATAGCTCTGAGATGCACATTCTCACCCTGCAAAGTATGTTTGTGCTAAATTTCGTAGCTCTAGGTCCAGCGGTCCTCCTTGTAGAGCAGAGGTTCCCTACCTGTGATACGCGTACCCCCAGGGGTACGGAAAATCAAAATTGTTAATGGCGGAAACAAGAAAATATAAGGGATTAAAAAAGTTTGAGAATTTTGTTTCTCCAAGTGAATACTTGCTATTTGATAACTATACCACTCGAATAGTTGATTATTACAAAGTGTAATTTTTAGCTATCCTTATACAGGGTGGTGACAGAACCTGGAAATCAGGGAAAAGTCGGGGTATTTTATCGATCTGGAAAAATCAGGGAAAAGTCGGGGAATTTTATCGATCTGGAAAAATCAGGGAAAAGTCGGGGAATTTTATCGATCTGGAAAAATCAGGGAAATTCGTAGAAATATCTAAAAATCAGGGAAAATTAATAGTTACTTGAGATATTATCTATAAATTAGTATCTTGGGTCTAGCATTATTTGTAATAATAAATGGAATTTTTAAAAAAACTTATATTCATTTATAAAAGCATAAGTTTTTGATTAGAGCAATTGATTATGATTTCTTAAAGAATAAAGATTTGAAGTAATATTGTGGCAGTTTCTCTTGCTTAAATCTTTGTTAAAAATATAAATAATAGAAATATAAATTCAAAGGTAAAAAAAAGAAAAAATATAAATAAGAAACAGAAGATTTAAAACAAAAAACGATAACAATACACCTTTTTGCATGCTCAACGCAACAACATCAAGTGATTGCATCAACAAAAAATTACAACAATTAATATTTAAAACACATAAAATAGAATTTAGAATATAAAAGAAATTATTCAAAATGGAAGGAAGGATTATTTAAATCTTTGCCTATTAGGCACTTATAATTATACTATTTTTATATTTATGCCGCAACATGTTATTCTAGCACTAATTAGTTATTGAACTGTTTTAAAGTTTTGAGCAAAGATCATAATAACCTGTACTGTTAATATAATTTAACTTGCATTGCAAAGAGTAATTTTGATGTTTCTTAGAATTCTTACGCAGTTTTAGAAGCAAAGTATTTTGTTAAAATTTCCAGTATTTTTTTACATATAAGAAATGCAATATACTGTTTTAATAGATTTTTTTAGGATGTTAATTCCATTGTTAAAAAAATTAAATTTAATAAAAAAAAATGTAACTTTTTTCATATTAAATAACTGGTAAAAGTGTTTTTAATAATATATATCGTAGACATACAGTGATTCTGAATAGGGAGAAAGCCAGGAAACTAATATAATTAGTAGCCGTAAATCAGAGAAATGTTGTAAGTTTAGTCAGGGAAATGGGGAAAAGTCAGGAAACCTTTTTTCACAATTTCTGTAGCCACCCTGTTATAAGTTAAAATGAAATGATTACAATACTAGTTTCATTTGCTTTCACGTTGAGCTTACACTATTGTAAAAATGGAATAAAATGTAAAATCAAAAATAAGTCCTGCAAATGTTATAAATTCAAGCAATTTTACTTTAAAATTAACATTATTGATAAAAGCTCCTTTGCATAGACAGATGGCTATGGGGAGGGGGGTGGGGTGGATATGATAGTAGGGGGTATGCGAAAACAAAAAGAATAATCAAGGATACGCGAGAAAAAAATGGTTGGGAACCCCTGTTGTAGAGTTCTATGCCACGGAGTGCATTTTCACAGTGTCTTGGTGTATGAGGAAGCCAGTGCCAAACTTCGAACAAGAATGGCTGAAAAGAGTTGCAAATAACCTCATCTCCAGGCATAAAATTCGTAGGATTGTCAAATTCATAAGCGAAAACAGAGATCTTTTCCGGCTTCCCTAGCCTTCAACTTTCCAGTGAGCTGAACCGACGAGCTCCAAATTACCAGACATTCCCTCCCCCCTTCAAAAAAGAAAGGTAAAACTACATCTAAAGAAAAGAAGACCATTACGAACTAAAAGTATAAATACCTGTGCTGTACATAGTGTAAATATTTCTTTTGTTTTTTTTCTTAAATAAAATTCCCGTGTCTTGCCCATCAAACCGCTCAGTGACCAGTCTGGTCACGGGTATGGGGGGTAAGAGACTGCGTTATGTTCTGTTGTAGAGTACCAATACACACACATTCTCCTTTATTATTAGTAGAGATTAGTTTTCATTTACCTTTGGTAAACAGTATGTATAAACATTGAATGTAATAACTGCATATTTACAAATAACTTTTTTTTCTTCAGAACATGGGAAGAAGGCAAGGTAATCCTGTTTGACGACTCCTTTGAACACGAAGTTTGGCACAATGGAACTGTATCTCGTCTCGTCTTAATCGTGGACTTTTGGCATCCTGAGCTCACGGCTTATCAGAAGAAGTCCTTAACTCCTATTTGAAAGAGCACTTTAGCTCTCAATGTGATATGAAACATACAAGAGCTTTAAAACTATGGAGGAAAAAATGTTTTCTTCCTTTTTTTTACACTTAAATTATGCTTCTGATTTTTTGCTTTCTTTAGGCAGCTGTGCATTTAAAAAAGAAACTAAGCTTATAAACGAACATGGTAACTTCTGTTATTGGATCTTTTACTTAAGCTGATTTTTATAATTTTGAATTTTAATTCCATTATTAAAGTGTAGGATGGAAATGAATTAGTAATTTTGTCACAGAAAATTATTAAAGTTTGATAGATGATGATGATGAAGCTGCTTGAGATGTATGCTCGCTCCTTGGCTGCTTTATCTCAAATTATCCCTAGTTCGAATTCTGAGATCGTGAAACTTGGAGAAATTAAAAAAGTCAATGAAAGCAAAGAAAAACATGATCTGAATCAAAGATTATCATGGATATGGCGTAACAATTTTTGAATGGCGAGTACCTGCTTTTTGGTATGTATAGTATAAATCAAAAGTTTTGTACTTTAGTTTGGTATGTATGTATAAATCAAAAAGCCATGAAAAAGAAAGTGCGAAACAGCCCATCTCCGCATGAAAAAAGTTTCTTCGATGCTCAAAACGTTGACATTGAAAAAGCAAATGTAAGTTTGATAGAATTCTAGCTATTTTTATGTTTTGAAAATACTTACTATTTGATCTTTTGTGTTTGTGTCTAATATACCAAAAAGAAAGGATATGAAATTTGTGTAGTATATATTGTTTAATTGCTCTCTGTTTGAAATTGAGTTAGAATTTCATTGATGCATGATCCCATTTTTTAGAAATGAACAAATCTTATTTTCTAGTAACATTTATGCATAGCGGTAAATGTTATTAGTAGTGAACTGTAATTTTTTGGGTAATGAAAAGGTAAATAGAGGATATTTAAAAAAGAAATATTATGCAACTAATATTTAAAATGTGTTGCTGGATATTATGATGAATACAGAATCAAACATGACTTTAAAAAAAATTGAAAATAATGTGATATAGCTCTGCCATATTTTTTAACAGTTAGATGTGATTAAACTTAATTTTAAAAATAATATTTTTATTGTATATATAATGAAAACATTTTTCACTTTCATGTGCCAATTTAAATGTTTGAATTGTTTTTAAGTATTTACTATGTTAGCTGTCTCTTTTAACAGCATTATGTAATATGAGTTTTGGTAAATATTATTAGCTTTTCACAGTTGATAAAAATATAATTTCTTTCATTGATACTTTTGATTACCTAGTGTTGTATTGATTAAATCAACTGGGGTAAAGAATATGTTGATGCAATTGTCTTTAATGTAGTCCAGTTTTTAGAGTTTAAAACGAATGTGTTAATA
>BGPR01033037.1:0-17184 GCA_013235015.1 Araneus ventricosus | reverse complement strand
AAAAGCAAGTGTATTAGGGTAAACCAACTATGGGAGAGAAGAATCGAAGCTGGTGCACGTAAGAAATGTCCTGCAGTTTGGGGCATTTAATTAAACTCCATGCTTAAATCCATGAGATTAATACTAAAATGATCATACGCAAGTGCTAGAAGAGTAAAATAGAGAATTCACTATTGCAAGAAAAGACTTAGCCCACCTAATGATCGAGTCAGTCAACCAGAAACCTATTTAACGAAAGCTCCTAAGAAAAGCTAATTCATCTGTATCAAGGAAATAGCCTGGGATTTTCACCAAGTGCTAGCTAGACCTGAGGTCGCTTTGACTAATAATATGATTACACATCTTTTAAATTTAGTCTGTAGTTAGATATGTTATACACACACCCAGTGGTAATGTCTGATTTTTCTAAATTTTGCAGATGTAGCAGTGCCTGCACAATACAAATATGCTCTACAAGTTCTAAACCCAGTCTTTGAGAAAATCTGATCAAGGAACATTATGGGATAGAGTCATCATCCAGTTCACTGCAAATTTAGATCTGAGATGTATTTAGCCAGTATATATTGGGAGCTTGTAATTTGTTTAATTATGGAAATCCTATGACCTGAACTTTTTTTTTTCAACCTTTCTATTTAGATATTTTATAACGAAAATTACGTTTATATGCATATATTTATTGAACCTTCGTCAGCGTTTAGTACCTACAATTTATAGATATTCTATTTTTTATAATTTTATTCATCAAATTTCTTTATGAGCCCCATCTCATTAAGAAATAAAGGATGTATTGATATTACTCATGCGACTGGCAGAACATGAATAAAGTTATAACAAAAAAATAAAGTTTTTATTTTACTAAAAAAAAGAAATCTTTACTAAGCTCTGTTGAAAGTCTAATAAATATCTAAGTGTGGCAAACTGGATATTATCTGCTATAAAATATTTTGAAATGGTATTAACCCCTCCAGCCATTAGGCCTCTGGGATTGCTTACAAGGAACAAAATGTCTCTGCTGAAAGAGAGCAATTCTTCCGCCAAGCCAGGAGGTTTGACAAAAGGATTTCATCCCCTTTTGTGGCTGCAGCAGCTGTAGAGGCTATTAGTATTTTACTTGAATAAATGGCATACCCCATCCTGACTTTTGGGAACAAAACCTTCTGATAGCATAATTTCCTTTAACATTCTCTTTGGCAGTGCTGGCTCAAACTGACCTCCCTGACCACTCCATACTTCCTCCACAGGCTGCGGAATCTTGGGGGGAAGAAAACTTGTAATGGTACCCTGTCCTGACTTAAATGAACTTTTCTCCCCTGAGACGGTCCAAAGTCCTGCTGCGAGAGGAAAAAAAAGTTCACGCAGATATCTCAACCTGACGCTGAGGTTAAGCAAAATGTTCAGGTACCTGATCCGCTATCCAGTACTTCTGCTCTAAAGTTGCAAACTAATTGGACCCACCGTCATCTCGTACCAACTTGCAACGAACTGCTCTATATCCCATCTACCAGCTGTTTTCGACGACCTTTCTATACCTGAGTTGTAGAAACTTGTGGCTTATGTTGTATTGTCCCATGGCAACTTATAGATAAAATGAGTTTGAAAAACTATGACATATACAATCTGATGTTGCCCTTGCATGTAGTATTGAAACCTCGAGAATAGTAAGTACAAAATATTGAATGCAAATTAAACTGCAAATACTTTAATAAAAGGTGATTCTAAATCTATTTATAACAATCTGATACTGAAGTGTCAATCTTACAGACAAACTATCAAAACATTAAACGTAAAGAGATTATTTACATTTTTCTTTCATGCAGAACTTAAAATTATGTTTCGAAAATTATTAATTTGGTGAAAATAAAAACACTTGACACCGAAGATACAAACCTTGAAGATCCTCAAAGGGAGAAAAGAATTCTTTTGAAATAAACATTGCATCCGAATACAACTGTTTGTAAAACAAAATCGGTATAGAAAAAAACAAGGTTGTGTGCAGCAAAGCAACTTGTAAAACATACCGTTTTATAAGTCATCTTTAAGGGCTAAGTTACCCAAAGTGGCTGAATCTTACATCCTTCGATTCTCTAGTTTTTTTTTTTTTCTCATTTATTTTGAGATAAATCTGATTCAGGCAGATTTGGTTTATTAAACTTTGCGAAGTGCAGGCCATTTATGCGCACCAATTCTAGTTTTCAAATGTTAAATTCAACCAGGTTGGAAAATAATATTTGGAGAATAATAGTATCCCTTATAGAAACGTAATATAGCAGCCCATGAAATTCTGCTTCTGGAAGCAGAATGAGAGATAGCTTTAGTGCCCTTTAACCCAGAGATGTTAATTTTCTTTTTCACTGAGGTTTACGGTTTTAGCAAATGAACTGTAAAACCACTAATATCTTTAAGTTTTAACTTAAGTAATTTTTTTGTAAGATTAAAGTCAGTTCATTTTTTTGTACTCAAGGTATTGTACTCCATGGGGTTCCTATGAGGGCGTGACCCAAAAGGAGAGACCACCCCTGTAATGAAGTAAATATTTTTTTTCAAAAAAAAAACAATTTTGTATTCTAAGGTCTAGACAAATAAACTAAACCCATTCTTATGGATGTTTTCTAACAGGCTTCAAAATTAAAGAATGAAAGGCTTAAAAAACAATTAACGCATTCCCAGTAGGTTATCCACCTAAACAAGCCAAAAAAGCTCAGTTCTGACTTTGCTAGCCATCTAATACATAAAGAAGCCCATTTTACTTGTCCATCTATATGTATATATGGGTAACTAAAAACAATTTTAAATAAAGGACTTGAAATAATGAAAATTCTTCTCTTGATTTAAAGAAATTAGAGAAGTGAAGTAAAGACTATATGGAGAAATTTCTGGACTTTTCTAAAAGTTATTTCCACTATACTGAAAATAAAACATATAAGGAATTTAAATAGACTTCTGTGATTTTAGTAGAACTTAAGAACCCCTTTAACTGGATCCACCTGTCATGGGTGAACCGGAATTATCGGTATTTTCAAATCTATAAATCTAAAAATTTTGAATTGTTAATTATTTATGAATCTTGAACAACAAAATTGCATAGAATCCATAAACATCCAAGTATTGAGAAATGTTATTCCTTATGAATAAAATGGCAGCCCCTTTCCAAACAGAAGGTCATTTTACTAGATAAAGTAAAAGAAAACAAAGTGCTGAGGGATTATCTATTTAAAATAGTCCTGATTGTGTTTACTTGTTTGTGAAATGAATACTTTCTGTAGCAGCCTAAAAAATTCTTGAAGAATTGGTACTTTGGATCTTAGAACCTCTAGTGCTTTTAAGTAAGTCAGCTGAATTTATATCGCTGAAACAAGGAATTGAAATGAAAATGTGTAGGAAGGAGGTTTATATTTTATCAATGTGGCTCACAAAGAACTTTAAAGGTGTCGGTCCGACACCTGTATCTGCCACCCCTCTTTCTGATTTAAAATAGTCCAAAGTGTTAATTCATTCTCTGAAATCCATTGTATTATTGATTTCAAATTCACAACTCCTTATCTACCTCCTAAATTAAGTATGTATCTCCCTCTCTATGAGGGGTGATGTCTCATTGCAGGCTTTTTTGTTATTTCAATCCAGGTACGTAAGCAATCAGTACTTAATACAGATTTTAAACTCTCTACCTTCTTCCTATATGGATACACGACTTGGGAAATTAGTTTGGAGATATTGTCTTTAGTTAACTGGCTTGTTGCTATGCACATCCAGTTGAGAAATGACCAACTTTATGAAGAGATAATTAGTAAGTTGCGACCGCTGTTGAGACAGCATTTAGTGCCTAAGGGCAACATGTTCTTGTGGTCTGATCTCATTGTTTTCTTTTGAAAAGATTTTTTAATTAACTAAAAATTTATAAAACATCTCTTTACTTTTGAAATATTAATGTTTTTTTAGTATTAAACATTTTTATCCAGCGGCGATATATGAACTATAATTTCATTTTTAAAAGTTAGCTAAAATAACGGCAAAAAACAATTAACATCGAAAAGAACTGCCATTTATGTCATCCTAGAAATTACAGCGAAAGTATAAATTTTAAATAAGAAAAATGTCTATAAAGCATTCTTTTCCCAAACCAAAAACAAGTCCTGCAAGGCTAGAGTAGGAAATTTCTGTAATTGAGTTTTAAATGGAACTATTCTAAAATTTAGTTAATATGTACTATATAATAATTATACTTATTTATTTAAAGATTATTAAAGCTTATTTATTTATTTAAACTTTAAAAAATTAAATGTTATGATCTGTTAGATTGATATATCAGTATGAATAAAAAATTATTTAAATGCTTAAAAATTTATTACATTTTATTAAAGTATTGCTTATAAAATTAATAATATTAATGAAAAATATTTTCAAGAAAGAAAACTGATCAGCAAGTATTCGGTCGCTGCACTATACAGGCCAAGCTATTCAAGCCTGACAACGTGGTGGCAACTTAATTGGTATATAATCTGCGCTGAAAGTTTGAGGCCATTTTCTTTGACTCAATGGTCATGCCTTTGTATTTTAGAAATGATAAAACATTCTGGGGCAGCAAAAAATTATTGACAAAACCAAGTCCCATCCCAAACCGAACGCAAGTCGCACCCCTCACCTATGGTTAGTTTGATCTGTTGACTAAAATTATGTACCTGATAACAGCCAAGTAATATATATCTAGAGTTTAAACTAAAACACATAGTTCATTTGGTAATTGTCCACACTTTGTATTGGTGTAGCTAGAGCATTTATATAAATACAGAAATATCTGTTCGATTTAAGATATAGCATTATTTTTTGGGTAGGAAACTAAAGGACAAGAAGGAAGGCCCATTTTCTAAACTATAATTTAAAATGGCAAATGAAGAAAGAAACTGACAATCAAACACCATCAAACAAAAGTAACGTAACTATAATGTTAAACTTTTATTCCAAACAACTTAAAAAGTTTTAAGAACTGTACAGATTAAGAAGGGAAACAAGATTTTTCAGTTGAGGTTTATCACAATTCCTCTGGAACGAAATCGGTCAGAGGGGGGTAAATTGGATATGACACACGGAACCAAATTTAGTTTCTATGATGAGGCATCTCACACCACCATCGTCAATTCTGGACGCACAGTTCATCTGCATAATGAAATATCAAGCCTACCTCACTTAGATAAGCTTAAAATTTGCTACCATTATAAACCTGATGCAATACAGTTTCCGGAACAAACAATTGAACCTAATTACTGGGCCCTTTGTAAGTGTAATTGCCTAGATTTGATAACGCAGGCGATGCAACCTATAAATGTTTTGTCCTGGTCTGAAGTTGAAAACCTGTATCTCCCTTTAATAAAATATTCACCATAAAACGATAAATGAAATTTATACAAAAATCAAATTTTAGCTAGCAAGACTGGTAATATAGCGGGTTATTCTCTCAGTAATATACATAGTCTTGAATTGTGCATAAATGGATTTTATATTGCCTTTGGTGGATAATTAAAACATAGCACTTGTAAAGCAAATTAGTAAAGATTCAAAACTATACTTTCAGGACTATAATAAGAATTAAAACAGATCTCATCAAGAATGGCATACATTAAAAAACCTAATTATTTGATTGAGAACCAGCTTCTAATGCCCTTTTAGTAAACAGTGGGATAAACATTTCAATGCTATTCATAAATGTTTGGGAAAAAATTCTTAAGATTCATATGGGTCATTAGTTTATCTAGTAACCACCCACGTATTTGACGGGGTGCAAACAGTTTCTTCATCTGAGATTCTCCTCTAAATTGAAGTGCGTTTAAAGGATATATAAGTGATAAACACAGGTTGAAAGTCACAAAATAAATATATGTTTACACAGGAAATATATTTTATTGCCATTATTTAAATATTACCATCTTAAAACTTTGTAAAGTCAATATCTGCGAAGTATTTTTTTTCGCTTGTTTAATAATTTTCCTCCTTGTACCTCTGATGTCTTGTGTAAGTTTCAACGCATTTGGGAACCGACGAAAGTGCAAACATAGAGCCGTCCATGAAAGACAGGCTCACCGAGGTAAATACCGGAACATGATAGAAAGTTCTGTCTCCGCCGTTTGTTGATAGTCATCTAGATGGAATGAGGGGAACTATGGTGGCTGAGAACGACAGGATCACGTCATTATGGCTAATTCCTTTTGCAGAAAACAACATCGCCATTGATTGTATCGACATTAAGAATTATGTCCAAACTATATCACGCGCAAGGATGAATTCAATTGATAATTAATTTTACTTTCTATTAAAACGGAAATTAATTGAAAGAGAATTTAAAATTAGAACTATTGATCATAGCGAGATAAAATTAGTATCAATCGATAGAAAATTTCCATTTCACTACTTTGGGGAGCTATTAAATTTAAAATTAGGGTCTGACAATACCTTTTAAATGAAATTCACTTTCAGCCTAGGTCTTCGCACTGGAAGAAATAATGTTGTTGAATCGTCTCTGCAGTGCTTAAAAGAGTTTTATTTAAGCACGTCAGAGCGTTACCGATGATTCCATGCATATATTAGTAAAGCTACAGTCGTATGAAATTGCTAAAGCCAGCTGGATTGTTTAATTTCATCCTAAGGTTTTCAAAAAAACATTGTAACTGGGGCCTGCCAAATTTTAATTATAAAAATCAACCTGAACTTCTACTACCAAGATAACTCAGTGGATAATCTGATAATTTAAATATTTTAAATATTGAGCCAGTTGGAAAAACTAAATAAAGATGAAAGAATTCATAGAGTGAAAATAGAATTAATTGGCTCTATTTTAAAAAAAATGTAAATTATCAAAATATTAATTCATTAAAGATGAATGAACCGGAAGATATTTATTATTACCTCCTAAAGAAAACAAGCAATTGTCACAGTACCCTGTGTTTTTTGAAAAAATTCCTAAACCATTTCAAAGATTCTATGATTATTAATAAAAGGTGTTCTCTTTATTTCTATATATGGTCTGTTTGAGCTTTATTTTCTTTCAAATAACCTAAATATATGGAAAGAAAACTAATTGTTTATAAAAAAATCTTCTAAAGAATCTTAGACAACGGTTTATAAGTATAAAGAAAATTAAATATTTATTCCTTTGTTCATATTCCAAGTTTAGTAATTATAAACCAGTACTTTGAATTCCACTTGGCTATAGACCAAGGATTCTATATGAAACTTTTATTATCTGAATTTAAAAAATCTCTTCTGTAAATCTATGAAATGTATTTACCTTATATTATAGCTTTGTCAGTTTATCCTCATACATTATTTAAGCAAAAGTTATTAGCTCTAAGAAAAATCACTATAAATGCTTTCCAAATAAATCCAACATGTACTAAGTATAGTTTTAAAGAAAAATGCGTTTAAGTAAAGGGAGAACTAAATTTTGTAAAATTATTTTGAACTAAACTTATAGATAAAATTTAAAGGTATTAAACCTCATAATGATTTTCAGTAGAGTTTTATTTCTTATATTATTCTAAATTTAGTTATACTCAGTGCAATAATTGTCATTAGTGAATAAAATATGTTTGAAAATAAATAAGATTGAAAAATAACTTATTCATACTCTGCTAGTTAGCAGTTAATTTTTTTATTGAAAAAAATAAATTCTATAAAGCCATGGATGTTCTAGTAAATTATTCCATATTATCGCGACTTGAACCACTCATTGACCCAAACCTGAAAAGCAAGTATTTTTTGGAAACGCTTTTTAAAATATAATTTAGTCAAGATTAAAGCAGATTTCTTGAAATTTTATCTAGACTCTTAAATAATTCGTAGTAAAATTATATTAATCAAATACGCCGATACAACAACGGAAATTCCTTCCTTAACGCCTGCAAAATATCACATCTACACCCACCTGCAATGAATTCAGTTTGATGAGTGTTTCCATTTTCCAGAGCCCATTCACGTCTGAAATTGAAATGATAACAACATCTAAGTGACTCTAAAGTAACACGCATGACATTTTTTGGGGTGCTGCGAACGCAACAGCCGGTTATATTTAGCTCCGGCTATTTCCGGATCTCTAATTGACCTAAAATCATATTGAATTGAAACAGCATCAAAGTATAGTTCAGGGAATGTCTTCACATTTATTTATAAAACTGTATAAAATCTAAAGTGTAAATTTGACGGCCAATCTTTATTAGATGTGCAAAATGCAAGTTTGATTCAAATAAGAGTAAATCTAAGAAATGACCTGAATTTCTAGTTTAAAATCTGCATTTATCTAAAGTAACTTCTTTATCAAAATTGTAAATAGCACTATATACTCTAATATTCGTCGGATATCCTACTCATATTGGACTCAAATGGATATAAATCTACGAAATGATTGACAGCCTGGTGCTGACCTGGGTGGCATTTTCTAGGAAATATTTCATTGTAAAGTAACCCTCAAATCCGCTGACTCAGGAACATATAGGTAACATTCTAAGGTCCTGGATACCACATTGTATGCAACAATATATAAACCTGCTGGAATTGCATATTTCTACTGAACCATTTTATTCCTAAAATTAACTTCTCACAAACTCATGACCATATATGCAAAAAAATCTGACTGATATTGTACTGCCTCCTAAAATAATATATATAAACGAAGGAGAATCAAAGCATTTCATTGAAATTCATTTTATTCAAAGTAGAGGAAACCCCTGAGCGGCCACCCTCCGTTCCTGAGAGAAAATCTCCTAGCCTCGCCTGGGAGGGGAAGGTACTGCCTGAAGGGTCGCTATAATTACAAGATACCTGCTATACACATAAATATGCCCATGTATTAAGCACATATTCTTTACGAAGTTTGAGACCCCATCTAAAGAGAAAAGAAAATTTTTTTAATGTCAGTTTTACATTTTTGAAAAGGAGCACTGGCAAACTATTTTAAGCTTTACCTTCCTGCTCAAACCCCTTCAAAAGCCCATTTCAGCTTAAAAGTAAATCTCTAGTCCGATGCGGTTTGTCAAATGGGATGGCCTGAACCCAACCTGGCTAGCCTGCTCGGAGGGGCTTGGGGTGGGCTGCCATAGGGGTTTATTCTTAAATATTTATATCTAGGGCTGGAAAACCAAAATGCCCAAACATTGGGCTGCTAAAGAGGGGTGGTCAGTCTCAAAGAGAGGCTCTCACCTGTAAACTTTGTCAACCAAGGACCAGGGATATGCAATATCTGGTCGATAATGGCCCAAATAATATATGAACTAAGGAATCAGAGCATTTCATCTGAAACCATTAACCAAGTAAACTTTACTAACCTTTAATGGCATGTATACCCGCGCCTAGTAAATTCCTGTCTAAACTTCAAAAATTCATACTAAACGAAGTAATGTCTGAAAAAATTCCACAGTGAATATGACTATAGGGACATTTGATTTTTTTCCAAAGTGTATAAAAAAAAAAAAATTCAGTATCCCATTCACTGTTAGGGATTTTATGCCTTCTGTCCTTTCCGTGCGAAACTTTTCAATGTTGAAGTTAGATCTACCCGGCCATAGAAAAGAACTACCCAACGCTCTGATCGGTAGTAAACGAGTATGCTGGATCACATCAACCATTTCCATTACTGTAAAGCCTGATTTGGCAAAACGCCTAGTAAGGATATGTGGGAGTTGACCCTCTTTTATTTAATTTTAAATTATTTAGTCTCGCAAAACTAATGTCTCCGATTATATTCTGCAAAATAAACTAAAATTTTTCTGAGATTTACTTTTTATTAAGAACTTTTCAAGTTTAGGAACCACAAAGCTTAAGGCCATCAAAACCATCATTAGTTTGAATTATATCAGCAATTTTACATAATGAAAACATCAAAGTTTCAAAAAAGCACAATTCAATTTTTTTAGTAAACGTCAAGCAATGAATTTAGGATTTAGAGGAACCAGTAAAAAACATCGATTATTGAAAGCAGGTCTACTGATTTTATTTTTGAAAGAAAATTCAATTCTCTTAAAACATTCATATAGATCAGAACCAGTTTAAAGAAAAATATACGGTCCTTCTTTGTTTCTGCATTGTTGTAGACATCACCCAATTCTCCTCTGTCGAAACTAACATTATGGGTTGGTAAATATAATGTATCGAAACAAAGAGATATCCAGTCTGTCTACTAAGAAAGATATAAATGGCTGAATACTTCCTCATGTTGTTCAGTCATCATCTACATACGTACATCATTTTTCATTCACAATCTGTAAGTATTCAAGATATTTAAGGAGTATCTCCTTTATTTTATTATTAATTCAGTGTATTTTGTAATTTCTTCCATTTGTCATTCTTCTTGTTGTAATTTTAACTCATTAGAGTCCACTTGCTAATCTATACTTGCTGGATAGGGTTTTGCTGCTGAGCTCTGAGACGAAGTGGTAAGTGATGGGAAGTTTTTTAAAGTGTGTAGAGTTAGTGCACAAAAACAATAAATAAAGTTAAACTAATATGAACTGGGGATGACGTCATCAGGAGGCTATCCATCCAAGTGCAGAGATTCTAAAACCAGAATAGATTTTCTCTTGTAGAGGGCATTTTAGCAATCTAAATTTAAATAAAGAATTTCCTATATTTCTAGAAACCACTCTGGAAGAAATTTGTTGAAAACATTTATCCAATAAAGAAGAAATTCAAAGTCTTAAACAAAGTCTAGAAGATTAACATTGAACTAAAAAAATCGTTCTGATTTGCGCAAAGGAATAATAATAACGAACAATTTGGAATTTACCTAAGAAATGAATCTGTAAACAAGGAAATACATTTATCTGTCAAGTAATAAATCTCTGTCTGCGCCAATAACCTAGAAGTATTCGAACCACCGAAATCACTCCAGTCGAATCCTATCAAATTATTATCTTTATATCTTAAAACCACTTTCTCTCCCCTGTCTGGAATTTTCAGTAACTTAGGTCTCCCTTCCAAACTTCTACTACCTAAATGTCAGAAAAAACCAGGATAAAAAACCTCTAATTGTGGTCTGCTAAAGAAATTCCCTTCTCATGAAGGACCCCTTCCAACCTCCCTGCCACCAAACCTGAGGGGTAAGTTTTACTGAGTTCCTTAAAATTGACTTGGGCCTAAATGGCTTGAAACTAGCTTTTTATGTATTCCAAAGTCCTCTGGCCTGAGGAGGTGTAAAGACCCTCTGCAATAAGCAGTTAGCAAGCCTCCCTTTAGCAGTTCCGATCAGTCTTAGGTGAAACCATTTGCTGTGAGAGAAGAACCTTGAGCTCTAAATTATCATTTGTCTCTTATCGCTAGTATTTTCTGGAGAAATGTATTAAACTGGGAGAGGATGCCTGGTTCTGATCTAGGTGACCTGAGTACTATGTCTCTAAGCATGAATAATTGAAACCAAGAACCCAGTCACTATATTTACATTTAATTTATATCTAAATTGGAATCTGAACCAAAAGCATTTGGGCACACAATACCTTCGAAAATCTTTGACTATATCTTTAATAAAGCAAAAAATATTGAGCTGAGTAATAATTCATGTCTTTTACTCTATGACTAGTACAAAGCATTTCAGGGAAAAATGAATTATATTTCAAGATAATTTAATGCTCCAACAACAGTTATTCCAAAGTTTTTTCCTGTGCTTGGTTTAGCCTTTTATTCTTTTTCTAGTAGTACCTATCACCTCCCACCTCCCATTCCTTCATTAATAGATTTTTGCTATTAAAATTAGCTTTAAAGTGAAATAATTCCAAATTTATCTTCTATTAAGCAGTATAAATGTAAATACGCTTCCCATTCTGCAAGCTATTTTAAGTGGCTAAAGAGGAGTCTGGCTGGGGTACAGTGGAATGCCAGCCAGGTCTTGAACTCCCAAGGGGATGTAAGTGACTTTGGGCGTCAAACCGGAGGGGACCCTGTGTATACCTAGGAATTTCCATATCTCTATTAGGTTGAGCATCTGAATTTCTAGAGAGAGCTTATATTAAATGATAAAAGTGCTATACTATTGGCTTTTTAGTGATTTCCATGGTCTGCCTTGTTTGTTAATTTTACAAGAACTATTGGTTCCATGAATCAGTTTTCTGTGTTTTTTTTAAATATTTGTGTATAAACCTTATTCTCCACATTCCGTTTGTTGGATCTTGTTACCTATAATGTATAGGACGATTTGTTAAATAATACTCATTGAGCATTCATTTTTTTGATTTTATTCCATATTTATAGCTACATATAATGTTGTCCAAAACAAATGTTAATAGTATTTGAAAGGAATGTATTAACTTATATCTATATCCACCATCCACTCCACCCAGGTATGGAGGTTTTGAGAAATTAATGATGGGGTGAGGCTAAAAGAAAGCTGTGTATACACCTCAAAACAAAAAATCTAAACTGATACAATCAATATGCCACATAAATAATAAAACACATTATATTTAAATAAAATAAAAAATAAATAAATAAAAATATAAATAAAAGTACGATAGCAATAAATAAAAAACTAAATAATAAACATAAATAAATAATGATGTTTAAATAAATAAAACTAAAATAATAAAAAATATAACAAATAATAAAATAAATAAATAAAACTAAAGAAGAAATATAATAAAATATTGATAAAAGAATAAACAAACTAAATGAATAAAGAGAACAAATAATAAATAAAATAATAATAAAAAATAAATATTAATAAGATACAACAAATACAATAAAATAATAAATAAAAATAAATAATAAATATACACAATAAAAAAAATAATAAAATAATAATAAATAATAAATATAACAAATACAATAAAATAAATAAGTATAGAATAAAAATATTAACCTGAAAATAATAATATATAATAATCTTAAATAAAACTAATATTCACAAGAAAGAGAAATACAACCCATTAACAATTACATACAAGGATAAATATAATACCATCTATTATTAATGCTTAGTTAATTACTAAGAATATAATCAACTATTCAAGAGGAAAACAATTTCAATGAGATCCTGAGTTTATTCCCCATACGCTAAGTTTGAGTTTTATGAAACCGGTTTAAATGAATGGTTACATGTAATCCCATGTCTAGAACCACCTACCTGCAATTATTTGTGATTTTATTTATCTTGTCTTGGAAAGTTCTTTAAAAGACTAGAAATAGTTGCTCGTGTTTGTGTCTAAAAAAGAAAGGTGTTTATGGAGATTTAATTTTTTAGCCAGTTGATTTTGTACCTTCCTTTAAATGGTAACCACTGTTTTTGATCTGTAATCAACTTTCACACGAATTTAAAAGAAAGTTCGAAGAACTTTTCTTTTCATTTTAATCTCCTTTGTTTCTTGTATGGCTATTACAACCAGGATTTTAGCTACAGGCTAGCGCCTAGTCAGGTAAGATAGTGTATTTTGATTTTAATTTGTATTTACCTTTTGTGTACCTTTCTGATCAATCAAAATGAAATAAGGACAAAATCCAAAACCTTTTGGAAGTTTAATGGCTTTGCACTGTAATCAGGTAAGAATCACAAAGATGGATTTGCGCTATGTAAGTGAGTAAGAAACTGGGATGGATTCAAATGTAACGCGTTTTCCAAAAAAAATAAGATGGACGAAATCTAAGTCCTAGGAACGACCTAGGAGAATTTTAAGTAAATATAAATTCTGAAAATTGAAAATTAAATCGAAAAACAAGCTGGTGAATTTATACTGGCCAAATTATTATTCTAGCTACATGAAGAATCATAAACAATTGTGTTATCTTTTGTATACATCCCAGTTAAGAGCATTTGAAGTAGAAAATAATAAAGAGAATGGTCTCATCCAACCTGTTTTTTGTACATGTAAAGACGAAACCTGTGGTTCACAAAAGGAGTATAAAGTGATGCCGAAAGTATTTCATGAGATTTTAACAAAAATATTTATGGAATTCTCAAACTCAGAACTCACCTTGTTTTAAAATTAGCTCCAACTGGGGTGGAATAAATTAATGCTTATTAAATATATATATATATATATATATATATATATATATATATATATAAGTATATATATATATATATTATAAAGGCCAAATGTGAATAGTTCAGGAAAACTGCCGCTCTATACTGAAATGTACATACTTTAGAATCAAAATTTCTGCAAAAATCTCACCTGTTTTTGAAATCATGCCCACAATAAATGTAAATTTCATATCTAAAACCATCCCGGCCGTTTCTAAAATTCAGAAGTCTCTAGAAGAACGTAGTCATTGTAGAAAAGATCTCAATTCACAAAGAAATACGGCATGAAAGCCCATGAAGACAGAGAAATAAAGATTAGTGGAATGCTGAGCAAAACTATCATTTTAGTCAACGTATTCCTTTATACTAAGAGAACTTTTCAATTTCGCAGAACAAAATTGGAAAAAGATCGACTTGAGGAATTTACTTTTGATGAAATAAAACACAAAGAGAATGAATAGACAGAGAGATGGATTTTGATCAAAATAAAATAAAGAATAGAATGAAGAGAACAAAGGTACGAAACTAATATAAGTAGATGATGATTATTTTGTAAGTAAGATTTATTTAAAGTGTTTGAAGTTCTGCTCATTTTAATTTTGATGTAACATTTGTGGAACCAGTATCTCTGATATTTATCTGTATTGAGAAGAGAGGATAAAAGATTTTAAAGAAATAAAGAAAAGATAACTGTTTTGGAAGATGCACTTATAGTAACGAAAGACATATTTAAAAAATGTATAAAAAAATCTAATCTGACAAAACTTATTATAATTTAAAAAATATACCTATTCTATATACTTAATTTATCATACATATTCTATATCTTTTACATTTCATTTCCACACACTAAACAGTTTTGGTGAGAAAAAATCTATCCCCACATCATTTTAGGACTGTTGATAATAAAAATTGTAAACTAATCTAAATATAAAACTAGACAATTATATCTTAAACATATCTGCTAAAACATACAAGTAACTATATTTCTACAACACTTAAATATCGTTCAAAATTACTTTTACACTGATTTAAAAACAATTAATTAAATTTAAATAAGGTTTGTATTGGTAAGTTGTATCAGATTTTGCGTTTATATTAAATTGGGTCAGTTTTATATGATTACGTAAGAAGGCCAACTATGGAGCTAATAATGTGATGCCTTCACGGAGGCTAGCAGTCAGTCATGAAAGTTTACTTTTTGTGAAGAAACCAAACATTTTACTGAATGGTACATTTCACTAAGTCTATTATTTATAGTATTCTAATTTGTTCCAAATAAATTAAATAAAACAAATTCCTTGACGTAACAGAAATAAAATTAAAAAAACAGCTGATGGTAAAATATTATGTAAAGTAAGAGCACCTGTGGTTTATCATTTCCATTATTGATAAATTAAAAGCAAGCACCATTATTAGAAATAAAAAAGCATTCCATTTTCTGAATAAAACATCTGTGCATTTTTGCTTTCAAAATTGTTCACCCAAAGTCTGACTTAATTATAAACGAATTGAATTTCTGAAATAAGGGATTTAATCAAATTTAAATCTGTTTCTCATGTCTAACTAAATCAATTCTATAAATTCTAGTAAAACCAATTGAATCCATCTTTTTCCTTTTCTATATAAAGAATTCTCTTGTCAAAACACTGCATTTATATGGGGTTGTCATATGTTTATTTCCCTTCATCACAATTTTTTAATTACAGATGAAGAGGTTTTAATTATGAAACGATTACGGCAATTGTTACCTTCGTTTATTTAATCTATAAAAACATTTTGCACCTAGTTTTTGTGGAGAATGTCTTTACTAATAAGTTATTGGATTCTTTTATAACGAATAAATACTTTGAAAATATGTATGTTTGAAAGTTTGTTAGATAATAGATTGAATTCTATTCAAATAACACTTTCATGTTCCTTACTAAAGTATTACTTATTTTACATCTTTAAATTTTGATATAGTTCATTATAAAGGGAACTGTATCTGACCTTATATGAGATTATTGAACAGGAGACAGTTAGTACATGATTTAAAATAAATAATTTATCTTTTTCTCCCAATAAACCGACAGGTTCCAATTAACTATAAATTTTTTCAATGAGTCAGAAATTTGAAAACAAAATGGTTAAACACTCAATTGTTTCCAAGGTAATACTATATTAGTCCCAAAACTGTTTGCAATCCCAAAAGCAAACAGCAAAGTTAATGTTCCTACATTTTAAGATGGAGTTAGTGTTTGCTGTCTCCAGTAGAACACAGATATTGTGCTATAATATATCGTACAAGATTAACAATGTATAGTACAATACTGTAAATTATTAGCAGTTCCCTGAACAGTAAGCCTCACGGTCAAAAAACATCTAAGATCTGCTCTTTATCGCAATCTTTAAAAGTCCAGCCAATTTTTCTCCGACAGCGGATTATGCTTTTATGAGTATTAACAAAATTACAATTTATGTCACTTCTAATTGTCAGTATGTTTGGAGGTTTTATGAATGGAGTTCAGTGTGGCTAGGATAGTTGAAAAAAGCTGAACATTACATGCTACTGAGCCATTACTGACCACAATCTTGAAAGGAACAAAACTCTTTACACATACGCCGATTTTAACTATATCAAGGAACATTCATACCAAATTCGAAACAAATCAAACAAAGCATTTGGTCGTGACTGCGTAACAAACAAATTTACAGACAGACAGACGCGATGCTGAATGGTCGAGTTGAAACAATCCAATGGTTCTCTTGCAGAAGGAATAAGAACTTGACGTCAAACATCACAGTACACCCCATGAAACAACGTTCAGTTAGATATTAGATGATACGCACAGTTACGTTTTGTCGTGTGACTGTAACGTCGGATGAATCGACTCGATAATAATTGTATTGGAATTAATTGTGACAAAGCATGCTGTTTGAAAGTTATAAACTTTTTTCCACTGGGAAATCTAATGGAATTGCAGTGTTAAAATCTGATTTTTCAAATCGGTATCGTTTGAAAGTGTCAATAAGGTATGAAATTTTTGTTATGAAAAAGAACAATATTCTCAGTCCCATCATTGACATCGTTTTGTAATGTGTTTAATTTGATTCAATGGATAATATTTTAATTTATACATTCAAACTGCTTTGCCCAAATTTTGGTTACCATGGGTCGAAATGTGGGTGGACACTTATCATCTATACTTATA
>BGPR01033036.1:0-17184 GCA_013235015.1 Araneus ventricosus | reverse complement strand
TATTAACACATTCGTTTTAAACTCTAAAAACTGGACTACATTAAAGACAATTGCATCAACATATTCTTTACCCCAGTTGATTTAATCAATACAACACTAGGTAATCAAAAGTATCAATGAAAGAAATTATATTTTTATCAACTGTGAAAAGCTAATAATATTTACCAAAACTCATATTACATAATGCTGTTAAAAGAGACAGCTAACATAGTAAATACTTAAAAACAATTCAAACATTTAAATTGGCACATGAAAGTGAAAAATGTTTTCATTATATATACAATAAAAATATTATTTTTAAAATTAAGTTTAATCACATCTAACTGTTAAAAAATATGGCAGAGCTATATCACATTATTTTCAATTTTTTTTAAAGTCATGTTTGATTCTGTATTCATCATAATATCCAGCAACACATTTTAAATATTAGTTGCATAATATTTCTTTTTTAAATATCCTCTATTTACCTTTTCATTACCCAAAAAATTACAGTTCACTACTAATAACATTTACCGCTATGCATAAATGTTACTAGAAAATAAGATTTGTTCATTTCTAAAAAATGGGATCATGCATCAATGAAATTCTAACTCAATTTCAAACAGAGAGCAATTAAACAATATATACTACACAAATTTCATATCCTTTCTTTTTGGTATATTAGACACAAACACAAAAGATCAAATAGTAAGTATTTTCAAAACATAAAAATAGCTAGAATTCTATCAAACTTACATTTGCTTTTTCAATGTCAACGTTTTGAGCATCGAAGAAACTTTTTTCATGCGGAGATGGGCTGTTTCGCACTTTCTTTTTCATGGCTTTTTGATTTATACATACATACCAAACTAAAGTACAAAACTTTTGATTTATACTATACATACCAAAAAGCAGGTACTCGCCATTCAAAAATTGTTACGCCATATCCATGATAATCTTTGATTCAGATCATGTTTTTCTTTGCTTTCATTGACTTTTTTAATTTCTCCAAGTTTCACGATCTCAGAATTCGAACTAGGGATAATTTGAGATAAAGCAGCCAAGGAGCGAGCATACATCTCAAGCAGCTTCATCATCATCATCTATCAAACTTTAATAATTTTCTGTGACAAAATTACTAATTCATTTCCATCCTACACTTTAATAATGGAATTAAAATTCAAAATTATAAAAATCAGCTTAAGTAAAAGATCCAATAACAGAAGTTACCATGTTCGTTTATAAGCTTAGTTTCTTTTTTAAATGCACAGCTGCCTAAAGAAAGCAAAAAATCAGAAGCATAATTTAAGTGTAAAAAAAAGGAAGAAAACATTTTTTCCTCCATAGTTTTAAAGCTCTTGTATGTTTCATATCACATTGAGAGCTAAAGTGCTCTTTCAAATAGGAGTTAAGGACTTCTTCTGATAAGCCGTGAGCTCAGGATGCCAAAAGTCCACGATTAAGACGAGACGAGATACAGTTCCATTGTGCCAAACTTCGTGTTCAAAGGAGTCGTCAAACAGGATTACCTTGCCTTCTTCCCATGTTCTGAAGAAAAAAAAGTTATTTGTAAATATGCAGTTATTACATTCAATGTTTATACATACTGTTTACCAAAGGTAAATGAAAACTAATCTCTACTAATAATAAAGGAGAATGTGTGTGTATTGGTACTCTACAACAGAACATAACGCAGTCTCTTACCCCCCATACCCGTGACCAGACTGGTCACTGAGCGGTTTGATGGGCAAGACACGGGAATTTTATTTAAGAAAAAAAACAAAAGAAATATTTACACTATGTACAGCACAGGTATTTATACTTTTAGTTCGTAATGGTCTTCTTTTCTTTAGATGTAGTTTTACCTTTCTTTTTTGAAGGGGGGAGGGAATGTCTGGTAATTTGGAGCTCGTCGGTTCAGCTCACTGGAAAGTTGAAGGCTAGGGAAGCCGGAAAAGATCTCTGTTTTCGCTTATGAATTTGACAATCCTACGAATTTTATGCCTGGAGATGAGGTTATTTGCAACTCTTTTCAGCCATTCTTGTTCGAAGTTTGGCACTGGCTTCCTCATACACCAAGACACTGTGAAAATGCACTCCGTGGCATAGAACTCTACAACAGGGGTTCCCAACCATTTTTTTCTCGCGTATCCTTGATTATTCTTTTTGTTTTCGCATACCCCCTACTATCATATCCACCCCACCCCCCTCCCCATAGCCATCTGTCTATGCAAAGGAGCTTTTATCAATAATGTTAATTTTAAAGTAAAATTGCTTGAATTTATAACATTTGCAGGACTTATTTTTGATTTTACATTTTATTCCATTTTTACAATAGTGTAAGCTCAACGTGAAAGCAAATGAAACTAGTATTGTAATCATTTCATTTTAACTTATAACAGGGTGGCTACAGAAATTGTGAAAAAAGGTTTCCTGACTTTTCCCCATTTCCCTGACTAAACTTACAACATTTCTCTGATTTACGGCTACTAATTATATTAGTTTCCTGGCTTTCTCCCTATTCAGAATCACTGTATGTCTACGATATATATTATTAAAAACACTTTTACCAGTTATTTAATATGAAAAAAGTTACATTTTTTTTTATTAAATTTAATTTTTTTAACAATGGAATTAACATCCTAAAAAAATCTATTAAAACAGTATATTGCATTTCTTATATGTAAAAAAATACTGGAAATTTTAACAAAATACTTTGCTTCTAAAACTGCGTAAGAATTCTAAGAAACATCAAAATTACTCTTTGCAATGCAAGTTAAATTATATTAACAGTACAGGTTATTATGATCTTTGCTCAAAACTTTAAAACAGTTCAATAACTAATTAGTGCTAGAATAACATGTTGCGGCATAAATATAAAAATAGTATAATTATAAGTGCCTAATAGGCAAAGATTTAAATAATCCTTCCTTCCATTTTGAATAATTTCTTTTATATTCTAAATTCTATTTTATGTGTTTTAAATATTAATTGTTGTAATTTTTTGTTGATGCAATCACTTGATGTTGTTGCGTTGAGCATGCAAAAAGGTGTATTGTTATCGTTTTTTGTTTTAAATCTTCTGTTTCTTATTTATATTTTTTCTTTTTTTTACCTTTGAATTTATATTTCTATTATTTATATTTTTAACAAAGATTTAAGCAAGAGAAACTGCCACAATATTACTTCAAATCTTTATTCTTTAAGAAATCATAATCAATTGCTCTAATCAAAAACTTATGCTTTTATAAATGAATATAAGTTTTTTTAAAAATTCCATTTATTATTACAAATAATGCTAGACCCAAGATACTAATTTATAGATAATATCTCAAGTAACTATTAATTTTCCCTGATTTTTAGATATTTCTACGAATTTCCCTGATTTTTCCAGATCGATAAAATTCCCCGACTTTTCCCTGATTTTTCCAGATCGATAAAATTCCCCGACTTTTCCCTGATTTTTCCAGATCGATAAAATACCCCGACTTTTCCCTGATTTCCAGGTTCTGTCACCACCCTGTATAAGGATAGCTAAAAATTACACTTTGTAATAATCAACTATTCGAGTGGTATAGTTATCAAATAGCAAGTATTCACTTGGAGAAACAAAATTCTCAAACTTTTTTAATCCCTTATATTTTCTTGTTTCCGCCATTAACAATTTTGATTTTCCGTACCCCTGGGGGTACGCGTATCACAGGTAGGGAACCTCTGCTCTACAAGGAGGACCGCTGGACCTAGAGCTACGAAATTTAGCACAAACATACTTTGCAGGGTGAGAATGTGCATCTCAGAGCTATTTTTTTAAATTTTAATTAACTAAAAATTAAATGAAATTTTTGAATTCTTTCTTAATAACTTCAAAAAATATAACAGCATAAAAATGATTTGTTCATCATCAGAAAATTCAAAAAATTATCTTTTCTATGATATCAAATTTAGTTACAAATAATTTTTTCTCTAATTTTAATAAACTTTTACAAATATTTTTAGGTATACTTTACAATACTTCCATTGTTGCACTGAAATTCAAATCATTTTCATTATTATTTATTCCATTGTTGCTAGCTAAATTATGACGATACATATTTTTTTCCCCCTCGTATATTTAGTAGTTTTCTTTTTAAAGCAATGTTCAAGGTTTTAATTTTTTTGTGGTAATTTCAGATAAGGTTTAACTTCAAAAATAAGAAACGATGAAAACATTTAATGGATTTTACATTTCTAAACACTATTGCTCTTTTCTGTAATATAATTGGATGTATAAAAAATGTTTTATTGCTCTTTAAGGTTTAAGTTTTGTTTTCTTATTGCAGTACACTAAATTTTATATTCAATTAGCCAATAAAAATTCTCTCAGATATCACAAAAATTATGAAACATATTTGGCATTACACAAAAAATTCTGATGCTGAACAATTTCACTTTTATCAATATATATTTATGAGCATGTATTTTTATGAGAACATTGAGGTTTGTTCAAGTTTAAGCATTTGCTGTTTCACATTACAGCTGAAATAACAGATAGAGAGAATTGGCAGGAAAATAGCACAATGAACAAAACAGGTTAAGGCTTCTAAAATAGTACGTCTATCAAAGTTTAAAAATATTCTGATGAGGGGACCATTAAGATCAAGCTATGCATAAAAGAATTTGAATAAAATTTTCCCCATGCAATAATCCTGGTGAACCAGCTAGCTGCCCAAGGTGGCTAGCAATATAAATGAAATTTCAAGAGCATATTTAAATGAATCTGCCAAAATAAACAACAACACTTGAAATGAAAGTTTGGCAAATTATTTTAATTTTAGAAGTGTTTCATTATTATTTTTGATTGAAATTCAGATTATTTAATACTAGCAGTACGCGCACGGCGTTGCCCGTGGAATCAGGACTTCAACAAAATGAAAAAGAAAAAAAAAAAAAAAAGAAAAAAAACCCACAATGGCATGAAAAAGTTCTGAAAACAAAACAAAAGATACACATTATTGATTTTCCCGCTTATTTCTCTTCATGATAATGGCATTTCAACTGTAGAAAATACAGAGTACATTAATCCAAAACAATATTAAAAAATTGCAACATGAAAATGATTATTATACTGCAAGTAAAATATGCGAGACATAAACACACGTTAAGACACTGCTGAAAATAATAATCGAAGTCATTCAGTTGAAGGTTATGACGTCACCTGCGCTCAGCACCGTCAGCCAATGAAATTGCCTACAACGTTCCGGAAAAGTGTCAAGGGAGGGAGCTTGGTAAATAAAAATATCTTTCAACTGATCACGAAAAAATTTTTAAAAAAAATGGGAAAAGATATTTTAAACCGTTCCTGTTTTAAATACGACAGAACAGTTTGAGTTATAAGCTGAAAAAAATTGAAAATAATAGTGTTATTAGAACGTTGGATGCAGCAAATTTAAAAACAAAAATTAAATTTCGATGGCAAAACTGAAATTTTTTTTTAAATTTCTCAAAATTCAATAAATTACACTTAAAGCTCAAAACAAACTTCATTAGAACGAAAATTGTTTGTTCTATTCGATGGTGCATTGATTGTTTTTCAACGATCATTAGAAAAGATACTACAGCCGTAAACGTGCCAAAAATAACACAACATTAAATAAAAAATTTTCTAGATTAAATTTTAAAATTCCAGCTTTGAGGGGCTTGAATCACCTTTACGACTAACTGTGTGCCAAATTTCATGACTGTGAATGCAATGGATTCATCTGGACATCGCACGCACGCAAACATTTCTTTTCATAAGTATAGAAAAGCTTTACAGTATTTTGAAAGTACAATACAAAAATTTACCAAATTTTAAGAGTTAAGAAGAGTATTTAAAGATGGCAAATAAATAAATGATGTTTCACATCTTATTTAATGGGATTCATTGTTACAATTTAGTATTACATATGGAAATTTGAACATAATGATCGCGACAATGGTAATAATGCAAGATATCAATCAGATGTTACAAAAAAATGTTAAGTATTAAATAAAAAGAGCATTTAATTTTTTTGTTAAATCTTCATTAAAATAAAAACTCTTTATCTAGATGTGGTATTATTTAAGTGTTAGTAACAAATAACAGAAAAACCAATAAATTGATTAGCCGATTGCCAAAAAACAATAAACGATAATAAATACTATTTTCTTGACAAGTGGTAAGATTCAGGTGAATGATGATGATTTCATATGAACCTAATTAGTCCTAATTCATTATCATACACTCTCTTTCTTACCAGTTATGAAGCAGAATGTAGAAATATTTTTGAGTAAACAATCATGATAATTTTTTTTTTTTAAATGCATATTGTAAAAATATATTGATGGCAATTTTCAGATAAACCGCAATTAACTTCAGAAATTTTGTGAAATTCTATAAACATTTCTTACTCGTACAGCACTGAACAAAGTGCAAAAGAAGACAACTTTCAGCCAGCTGATGAAAAAAAATGTAACCATCACAAACATAGTGGCTTAGATTTCAGTATGGGTTTGATAATGCTATTTCACAAGTGCATTTCTAAGCAGTTCTATATTGTAAGAAATTCGGCACAACTTTAAAAAATTATAATAAAATCCTTGGAAAAATAAATACACTGGAATCTTCATATATCACATTTCAGAAAAGGCATTTATTTCATGAGAAATATTTTGTTTGTTATAAGCTTTTATTCAGCTTGAGTGTCTTGTCCACAAATCTTGATATGGATTTCTTACCCACTTCCAATCGAGCTACAGCTTTGAAATTTAGCACAGTGGTGGGTTTCTGGAGACAATACAATATTATGCAAAAAAATTTGCAATCTATACCTATTTATTAAACCTAACAAAATGATATTAAAATTTTAGCCCTATATTTGGGCGATCAAGTTTGGAAGGTGGTAACCTCACGCTACGTAGGGATGTAACAACACCACTAGACGAAGCACAATAGAAGGGGGCGCGGCCTGTGAATCATCCCCATTTTGGAGCGGCTTGAGGGTCGAAGGTCACATCGAGGAAGAGAGTGCTGTTTCGACTCTTGGTCTGTGTCGCATTTTTTTCAAATTAGTAATATTAGGAATGAATATTAAATATGTGTTTTATATTGGAGGATTCGGTAATTGAATTTGGTTTACTATGCCTAACATGACGTGTGTATTCGTATGAGCCGTCACTAAAAAGTAGAAAAAAAATGAAGGTATAAGCTTTTATTCATGCAGAAAAATTAATGCAAAAGTTGAAAATAATTTTTCCGATTACAATAAAATGCATGGTTCAAATAAAAGTGTGGGCGCCTTTACCTTATAGGAATATTCCATTTGCTTAAGGAAATATACACAAAATATAAGGTGCTATATAAGGCGTTCACGCTTTTATCCAAACCATGCATTTTATTGTAATCAGAAAAATTATTTTCAACTTTTGCATTCCTTTTTTCGCATGAATAAAAATTTATACCTTAATTTTGTATTTATTTATTTATTTTATTCATTATCATGTTAATGTGATTTCATGTAAAGTTCTTTCATAATCATACTAATTTGCACAGCTTATTAAACCAAGCATTGAGAAAATCAAAACTTTTATTTAAGTATGCAGCATTTAAGTGCTTAACAACATTAAATGAATCATCTAAAAATATTAATCATAATAATTTTAATTACCTTGTCTCGGTTGCAACTCTGATACTAGTACCTTCTGGTATCACGAGACCTAAATGAGACCTCAAGCGACAGTTTGTTGGACCAGTGTGGGCCCAAACATGAGTTTGCGGCTGCATGATAGAAAATTTCACCTAAAAATTATTCAAAATCTAAATGTTTAATCATAACAAATATATAAAAATTAACTGTCTTAAACTCTGAAAATCAGAATTCCATAATTTCTAAAGAGCTTTTCAAAAGTTTAGAAGAAATCAATACCAAACGCAAATAAAATTTTAAAAATTATAAATAATAATAAATAAATAAAATAAATTATGAATAAGTGTTCAAATTTTGTATATTAGAGCGGAGACTACTTATTTAATTCAAAAATATCTCACAGCAAAAAATTATATATAATATTATGACTTTTAGCAATTCTCACTGACAACTTATTGTATAAAAAAATGAAGCAGAGGAAATATCAACAATAATTAAAACTGATTAGGCAATCAACAAGAATAACTAGTTAAGTGAGCTCCATTACATTACATAAAAATATAAAGTCCTCCATCAAAAAATTACTTTTATAAGAATTTCTGGAAATAAGAACGACTTTGTTAATGAATTCAGAATATAAGAATTTAAATGAAATTTTAAAATACAGTGAAACCTCTCTGAGCGGCCACCTCACCGTTCCGAGAAAAATTGGCCGCTCTGAAGGGTTTTCGTTACAATTACAAGATAATTGCTATAATACATAATATAAACAACTTACTTAATGCTGTTGCGTTGAGCACGCAAAAAGGTGTATTGTTATCGTATTTTGTTTAAATTTTCTGTATCTTTTTCTTTCTTTACCTTTTAATTTATATTTCTATTATTTGTTTCTGTATTATATTAGAAACAGCTGCACATGCGCCATTCTATATATTACAAAGAGTTTTAATTAATTTTTGACTAATTAATTTATAGTTAATATCTTTGTTAAATCTTGTTAATTATAACTGATAATATAAACAAGTCTGATACATATTTCTTATTTAAAATGTAGTTTGAGACTTATCTAAAGAGAAAACAGTACTTTATTTAATAATTTTTTACATTTTTTTGAAAAAAGGATACAATTCGTGACTGTTTTAAATTTTTACCCTTCTCGGAAAAAACCATTTTTTCAAGTTCGTTTTTCAGTTTAAAAAATAAATCTCTAACCGATGCGTTTGTCAAATGGGATGGGCGAACCCACCCGGCGGCCGTTCAGAGGGGTTGGGTGGCCATTGCTAGGGGTTATTTTAACATTAGGTCTATGGGCCGAAAAATCCGTGCTAGGAAAAATTGGCCGTTAAGAGGGGTGGCCACTATGCAGGGGTGGCCGTTGGAAGAGGTTTCACTGTATAAAGTATTTCAAAGTACAAGCATGAATTAAGAAGACCTTTAAGTTATAGGGAAAATAAAATATTTTTTTAATCAATTTAACTTTGCAATCATAAATTTCATGATGAATAAAAATTTTGCACATGCTTAACTTCAATTCATTTGGAGAGATTTCAGAATTTAATACTAACCTGTCCTCTCTTACAGTTAACTGCGTCTGGCAACTGAGATATTATTGAGCAGGTCTTGGGAGCTTTCAAGCAATTTTTTTCAACTTTTCGCCCTATAAAATCACAGACATGTATTTTAATATCACGTCAAACACTGAGCATAAAAGCTATTATTACTTTAAAAAAAAAAAATAAGAATTTTTTTATGAAATATTTCATTGGCTTTTAAAATTATTTAGAAACCTATAAAATGTCATACTCAAATTAAGTAAGTAGCAAGTTATTCTAACAGTTTAAAAAAAATTAGAAACAGTTTTTAGTAAAACAGGGTGGCTACAGAAACTGTGAAAAAAAATTTCCCTGATTTTCCCGACTAAACTTACGACATTTCCCTGATTTACGGCTAATAATTATAATAGTTTCCTAGCTTTCTCTCTACTCAGAATTACTGTATATGTACAATATACATTACTAAAAACACTTTTAACAGTTATTTAATACGAAAAAATATTTTTATGAAATTTAATTTTAAAAAAATGGAATGAACACCCTAAAAAAAATCTATTAAAACAGTATATTACATTTCTTATCGGTAAGAAATACTGGAAATTTTAACAAAATACTTTGCTTCTAAAACTGCATAAGAATTCTAAGAAACATTAAAACTACTCTTTGCAACACAAGTTAAATTATGTTAAAGGTTATTATGATCTTTGCTCAAAACCGTTCAATAACTAATTAGTGTTCTTTTCATGAGTACCAGAATAACATAATTGCAGCATAAATATAAAAATTGTATAATTATAAGTACCTAATAAGCAAAGATTTAAACAAGAGAAACTGCCAAAATATTACTTCAAATCTTTATTCTTTAACAAATCATAAGAAATTAATTGCTCTAATCAAAAACATATGCTTTTATAAATGAATATAAGTTTTTTTTAAATTCCATTTATTATTACAAATAATGCTAGACATAAGATACTAATTTATAGATAATAACTCAAGTAACTATTAATTTTCCCTAATTTTTAGATATTTTTATGAATTTCCCTGACTTTTCCAGATCGATAAAATTCCCTGACTTTTCCCTGATATCCAGGTTCTGTCACCACCCTGTAAAATAAATGGGGCACATTTCATATTAACAACTTATTTTTTTAAATATTAAATGTGATTTTAAAATATTTTTGTAGTAACTAAGAAAATATGAGGAAGATATCTCTTTTTTTATAATATCAAGATTTGCTTTATACCTCTGGCAAATAATTCAAATTGTTTCCAATCTCCTCTATCTTGTAATCCTTCAGTTTCGGGTAAGAAACCAGAATTCTTTTCATTGGTAAGTGACAGAGCTTCGTCTCGAATTGCTTCCCAATTTTTTTCTAGAATCTAAAAAAGGATTAAACAAAATTTAAATATAAAAATATTATATCATAATAATTAACTATTAAAGTACAGAACATTTTATTATCATAAATTGTTTAAAATAATATAAAAAAGTAAAACACATTTTTAAAGAAAGCAAAAGAAAAATTAACAGACATTTGTATGTTATTAACGAATTATGTGCCTTCTATACCTAAGGAAGTGTTTAGCAAAAACTGCTTGCATTTCAACTCAAGTCACATTAAATCTTGATTCAGAAAAGTAAAACACATTTGTAAAGAAAGCAAAAGAAAAATTAACAGACATTTGTATGTTATTAACAAATTATGTGCCTTCTAGGCATAAGGAAATATTTAGCAAAAACTGTTTGCATTTCAACAAAAGTCGCATTAAATCTTGATTCAAAAAAGTAAAACACATTTTTAAAGAAAGCAAAAGAAAAATTAACAGACTTGTGTGTTATTAACAAATCATGTGCCTTCTATACCTAAGGAAATATTTAGCAAAAATTGCTTGCATTTCAACTAAAGTCGCAATAAATCCTTATAAAAAAATTAAAACACATTTGTAAAGAAAGCAAAAGAAAAATTAACAGATATTTGTATGTTATTAACAAATTATGTGTCTTCTATACCTAAAGAAATATTTAGCAAAAACTGCTTGCATTTCAACTAAAGTCACATTATGGCTTATATGGCCAGCTTAAGTGAAAGAGTAAAAATATATAGTAAAAAGTAATCAGAGTACACTTTGGGAGATATTTACGTAAGGAAAAATAAATTCAAATATATGCCAGTCTTCCCAAACACAACCACTAGAAGAGGAAAAAAAATAACAGTACATCCCTAGACATCATCAGTTACTATATCATACCTGAAAATTTTTGAAAGGAACTTTACTTATACAAGTAAAGCAATAAAATATATATCATCACCATCAATCCAGATAATAATTAAATAACTTCTATAATGTCAACAGAGCTTACAAATCACAGTCTGTTTGTTGAACTTTCATGTTTTAACTCTACTTCAGTAAGTTGCACCATCATATAATGTGTGGGCTTTCCCTTTCATTTTTCTTTATATTATTTATTCATGAAAAGTCTAAATTAACCTTTCAAGATCACTACATGCTTCGTTTTGAAAATTACTAAATTTATTTCAAAAATAAATAAGTATTATAGACATGTAGCTGTTCAAAAATATGTAAAGGAAAAAAATTTAGCAATTTTTAGTTTCAAGAGATTTGTGGTCTTATAGTGAAACCAATGATCAATAAAGGGCTATTTTTCCTCCTAATAAGTTATCATCGAAATGAAATTTAAATTATGAGCTTAATTTATAAGTATAAGTGAGTATTTAGAATATTCAACCTTCATAAAATTTAATATTACTTTTGAAGATTCAATTTTAAAAAATATTAATTTGCGCGAGAACCCTCATCATTTGGTTCCTCTTAGAGATCAAAAGCAATTTAGCGCTTGAAATGCCGATATCTTTGTGAATACAAACGGTATTGAACTGGAATTTTTATATAAGTTGTCCTATATATCTGGCTCTTAAGTTATGAAAGAAAAATTACGCTATAATTCATCCATGCGCAGTAAAAAAAATGCTCAATGTGTGTTTTCACTGTGAAACCAATGAACACGAAAGAGTTAAAGGACATAAATACACACACATTCACACTCTATATGTATTAATAAAGAAAGTATACACAAAGTAAGGTATTCTTTCCACAGTATTAATCTTGAATTAAACTTTTTCCACACACTTTTTTACTCCGTCTATTAACACCCAAAATATTATCAAAAGGAAAAAATTCTACATTCCAAATACATATATTATGCAAATTTTGTGAGATTGATTACTTTGAAATAGGGGGCATATGTTGTCTTCATTGGATCCCACCACGGTTTACCAGTCAGGCCATTTACATTATATAATGATCTCTGATACTCAGATAAAAACAAGCCTTCTTGAACTCCATCCTTGTATACCTTCATAGCCTGTAAAACGTTAGAAAGACACAGATTTAAGGAAAAAAAAAATCAACTGAAATACAAATGATAAAAAAAAGTTATAAGATTTTTTTTTCTTTCTATTTCTCATTTTGTTTCTTTTATTTATTCACTAGTAGTACGTGCATGGTGTTGCCCATGGAATCAGGACTGAAACAAAATGAAAAGGAAAAAAAAAACTCCCACAATGACATGAAAAAGTTTTGAAAACGAAATCAAAACAAAAGATACCCATTATTGATTTTCCCACTTTTTTTTTTTTTTTTTTTGCGATAATGACATTTTAACTGTAGGAAAACAGTACAGAGTACGTTAATCCAAAACAATATTAAAAAATTGCAACTTGAAAATCATTATTATAGTGTAAGCAAAATATGCGAAACAAATAAACACGTTAAGATACTGCCGAAAATAATAATCAAAGTCATTCAATTGAAGGTTATGATGTCACCTGCGCTCTGCACCGTCAGGCAATGAAATTGCTAGCAATGTTCCGGAGAAAGTGTCGCGAGAGGAAGCTTTCCAGAGAAAAATATCTTTCAACTGACCAGGAAAAAATTAATTTAAAAAACGGACAAGGATATTTTAACAGTTCTCGTTTTAAATCTGACAGAACTGTTCCAGTTTTAAGCTCAGAAAAATTGAAAATAATAGTGTTATTAGAACGTCAGATGCAGCAAATTTAAAAACAAAAACAAAATTTCGACGGCAAGACCGACTATTTTTTAAAGATTTCTGAAATTTCAGTAAATTACATTTGAAGCTCAAAACAAATTTCATTAGAAAGAAAATTGTTTGTTCTATCCGATGGTGTATAAAATTTTTTCGAACTAAAATCAGAAACGATACTGTGGACAAATGTTTCAAAAATCACCCAAAAAAGCACAAAACATGAAATAAAAAATTTTCTAGATAAAATTTTAAAATTCAGGCTTCGAGGTGCATTAAGTCACCTTTACAACTACCTGTGTACCAAATATCATGGCTGTGAGTGCGATAGATTCATCTTGATATTGCACGCACACACACACAAACATTGCCTTTTATAAAGTATAGATTTTTGTTTTGCAATTTTAATTACCTGATGTCCATCCAATATTATATATTTCTCTAAAATAAGGGAATTCTTCCATAAAATCAACTATGTTTGCATACTAACCCACATACCAGCAAATTAAATTTGATCCATAAGCGAAAATGTTTTCAGATAAATTGGTATCCAAAGAGGTAAACCAAATAATAATTTAGTTTCTTTCTATCTAAATCCATGACATTCACAAGAAATATCAGAACTATAAGATAAAGTTCTTTTTTTTTTTTTTACATTTGACTGCTTGTTTTAATTAATTTCAAAGCATTCTTAAATTCGAACACCAATAAAAAATTATGTATTTATTACTTTTAATTTATTCAACATTTCTCTAAAATGACACCAAAAATGCCTTATATTTGAAAAACACTTATCTATCTTGCTAATTTAATAACAAAGTCACTACTAACTCCAATCTTAACTTCATTTAAATATTGGATGCTTTAAACTGTGAAATTTTATTTTTTATGATAATTCTTAGTATGCAAACTGATGATCTATATCTAAAATAAATAACATATATAATCAAATGCATAATGAGAAAAACACAGATGAATAAAACACAGTCAAGCCCCTTTATAATCAACCTTCAATGGACTGATCCAGAAGTTCGCTATAACCGAGGGTTCACTATATCCAATTTTTCAAATGTTGGCTACACAAAAATTTGCTATCATCCTTAAACACCTTTTTGAGTTAAGCAAAATAATTACACTAAATTACAATTATTTATGGGCTATAATAAATTAAAATAAATATTTGTTTTTAAGAAATCAAAGAATGAAATTAATTGCTCGAACATTTCGCAACTTCTTGGTACCGTTCAGATTTTTCTCATATGCTGGGATTACCAAGCTACGATTTTTCCAAATTGTCCCAACTGCAGATTTAGAAAGAAAAAATTATCTGCAAACAGCAGATTGACTCTCGCCATTTTCTAGTCTCTTAATAACTAGAAGATCACTCGTCATGGTATGATGGGTGCAAATTGCCTCTTCAATCGAGAAATTTCCCATCAAATTTTACGTGTTTAAATAGATATATATGCGAGAGAAATGTTTAACATTGATTGAAAACAAATAAAATAAACATATGTTTTATGACAGGAAATTTTTTTTATTTACATATTTCTTTATTCAAAAAACTTCTTGGTAAATAACATTGCATGTGAAGTATTTTTCGTTGTTTAACAATTTTCCTTGTACTGTAATAACTGTGAAATTTTCAGCTTGTCAAAAGTTATAATTTCAACAGAATTCTTTTTCAAAATTCTAATCCAAAAACCGGGTCTAAAGATAGCCTCAATTTTAGGTTCGATTACACTAAAATTTACCAAGTCATAAAGCTTTGAATTTCATCATCCTATTCCGATCACCGACAACCGCTTCCTCGAGGCGTCTGTTGGTTGGCGGATTACTGAAAGAGTCTTAATGAACAGATAAATATTAGCCAATGGATTGATTTCCTGCAAAAACTATACTAGTAAAATTTTTTGTCTGCAAACGGTGTCTGTTTTTTGTAGCCTAAAAGATTTTTCTTTAGTCGGAAGTTCTGTGGCTTCCAACAGATTAGTATCTGCGTTGAATGATGTTGGTTCCGATGAGAGGTGTCGACTCACAGATTAACTCATTGCTGAAAGAGTCTTTATGAGCAGATTAGATTATAAATACTGGCCAAAGGAATTAATTTCTTGTGGAAACAATTTTAATAAAAAATTTTGTCTATAATACTTACTTATTGCAAAAAGTACTCATTTATTATTATTACATATTGTATTACTTATTTATAAACATTACTTATTGCATTAATTATTGTATTAATACTTACTTATTGTATATTATTAATAATAAAAAATTCTGTCCACAAATGTTGCTTTTTTTTTTAACCCCTTAACATACAATGACGTCTCTGACACGCACATTGAATTACAGAATTTTTGCTATTTAAAACCGTATTTAGGTCAACGTAACAAATAATTTTAAATACAAAAATCATCTGGACACACTTAAATGTCTCAAGTATCCTCTACCATCTTTAAATAGATTGAAATAATAATAAATACCCCAAATGGGTGGTGGCATCTTATTAGAAGGTTTAAAAAAATCGTATGCCAAGGGATTAAAAAAACCGAAAACCGGTTTTCTCAAAAACCAGTTATTTTGAGCTGGTTGAACCGATTGTTTCCTGGCAGTTTCAACAGGAGGTGAAAAAAACCGGGAGGGGGTTTGGAAAAGCCGCCATCCCTGCAGCTGGTGGATAAAAAAGTTCCCACAGAATGAGAAGAGCAGATGATTCTGAAAGACAGAACTGGCAGAAAGGAAAAGTAGGAATTTTGGTTCACTATATCCAAATTCCTTGCTTTTAAAGTTCATTACCAGGGTTCATACACATTTCCTTAAAAGAAAATCAAGGACTTTTAAGGACTAAAAAACCAAAAAATAAGGACCTCTAAATTGAATAAACTTGACGAATTGTCGCACGCATTTTTAAATAAAATGTCTCATTTTTGAAAATTCAACTTTTTAGATGATAAAGTACAATATAAAACATAGAAAATACATTACAAATTTAACACAACAATAACTCATAAAAATATGAGTTAATAAATTGCTGAAAAAAACCCATGAAACTGGTAATCAAATTAAATATCTTTTAATTCCAAACTTTTTTCATTCAATTTAACATCCAAGGTATTTATTTAAATTTTTTTTTTTCAGTAATTGTTTTTCTTAGTTCATGCGATTGAATAAATAAATTTATGTCCTTTGACTTTTTAGCCTCATTAGCTAAATCATTTGCTTTCCCATTTTTTTAGTGTATTTGGTTTGGAACATTTTCTTTCGTTTTAAAAAATCTATTTCCTCCTAGAGCTTTTCGTTTCAGTCTTTTCTTTGGATCTTTTACTTTCTAAATACTGCATGTATTTTGCTCTAGCTGAGGTGGCAAATAGTAAGGACTTTCAAGGACTTTTTAAAAATGGGGTGTAAAAATAAGGATTTGTAAGGACTTTTAAGGACTAAATGTAAAAGTAAGGACTTTTAAGGACTTGTAAGGACGCGTACGAACCCTGATTACAAGAATTGAAAATACATTGGTTACATGGGAGTTTGATTGGGATCTTTTTTAAAGTTCGTTATAACCGAGGGTTCGTTATACTGGGGTTTGACTGTACTACCACACATCTTAATTGTGATACAATAGATTAATATATTGTTATGACATAAGTGCAGCATAAAAATAAGTAGAGAAAGAACCTCATCCTGTTTGCCAATCCTATACAAAGCATCCCCCAGGTGGAAGAAAAATCTGCCATCAATAACTCCTTCTTCTCGAGTTGCTATACCCTCACTTAATAGCTGCGCAGCTTCTTCATATTTGGAGTCATCTGTTTTCAAGATGAAGCCCAGGTGAACTTTTGCAAAACCAGAATCGGGTTTTACTTTCAGAACCTTTTACAACAAAAAGCAGAAACTAATAAATAAGTTGTTCACAAAAAAAGAAAAGCTGAAGGAAAACTTT
>BGPR01033035.1:0-13611 GCA_013235015.1 Araneus ventricosus | reverse complement strand
TGTGTGTAGTCGTAAATTAATCAGCGCCGGAACACTCTGATCTCAGTGGTATTCGTCAGACCTAGGGAGGGTGCAACAAGAAAGCATTTTTTCACACTTAAAATATATGATTATTTTATTTAAGTGTTCAAATCATGAAATAATATAATGTCAACAAAAACGAATAATGTATATTTTACACACTGTTATTATTTATAAGTTTAATTTTGTTTTAGATAAAATAATGATGAAAATTACAAAATACATCTTAATTTAGTATGGCTCTTAAATAAAATAAAAAATTAAAGTTAATAATAAAATGTGCAACTTTAAAATTTTAGCATTACGTGAAATATGGACAAAATTATAAAATGAAAAAATATAAACTTGTACAATAAATGTGGTGTGTTCTGATTAGTTAGCTATGCTTGCAAAGTGGTGAAAGAAATTGGCGAAAAATATTGACGCAATCGGTCCTGTTGTTGAGGCTGGGAACATAAAGATTTTTACTCCATAGAAAGTGAACATTTTGAAGTAGCGTTTTTGTGATTTCTCTCGAAAATGATGGGTGGGTGTGGGGAGACGACCACTGATGATGTATCTACGGGTCACAAGCTTTCATGTGAAATAAAAATTGGTGAAATCAGTAAAGTGGTTGGAGCTGGGATACTCTGTCAAAATCCCCCATCCCCATATAGAATGCAGAGTGCAGAAGTTTTTTTTCGATTTCTCTTAGTAATGGAGGGCATGGGGCATAGGCGATCACTGATTATGTGTCTAGGAGCCATACGCTTAATAAAAATGGCGAAATCGATCCACTGGTTATGGCTAAGGGACTAGTTCTTTGGTTTTGCCAATTACAGTCAAACCCCGTTATAACGGACCGACTCAGAAGTTCGTTTCAACCGAGATGCGCTGTATCCGTATTTGCAAAAAAAATGCCCTAACATGCTGAGATACTACTTCTACAATAAACTTTTTAATAACATAATATTTTCATCAGTAATTATGACAAAGTATTAAAAAATATACTCAATAATAAATAAACTAAACATTTACATATTTTACTCATTTGCTAATCCACTACATTGAAAAAAGATGTTATTTTTGGTTGAAAAGTTTTCGATTTTATATACAACTCGTCAATTTTTTATCCACTATTTTAAACAGGTCCACAACATGTTCGTCGATGTTTTCTGTGGCAAAAAAATTGGTCAAAATGTTTGCAGCTGCTTTTGCATCTGCAATTGTAGGCCCTGGTTCGTCTAGTTCTTCCTCCATATCTGAAGACGAATCTACAATAGAGTTTTTTTTTTCATTTACTAATTTCACGATATCTTCCTCACTCACTTCCCCAGATGTAATGACATCGTCGTCACAACATTCGAAATGTTCGATTTCATTTTGCGAAAAAGCATTCGCTCCGTGCTTTTCTAACCATTTGGAAGGGGAAGGTTGTCATCATCCTCGCCGTCATCTTCCGTCTGCTGTGTTTTCGTAAGCCCAACATGACTAAAACAATTTCTGATAGTCTATTCTGTTACCAATCTCCAAGATTTTTCGAGTAAAACAACAGCATCAAGAAGAGAAATGTCACAGTCCTTGTTTTTATCATAGCATTCCAAAATGCGCAAGATGAGCTGCTTCCGGTAATGACACTTGTCGTGATTTTTCTTAGCAACAGAAAAATCTGTTGTTTTAAATTCATTGAACTTTGGTTTCATTGAACGGGGCAATGAAATACTCTTTATTGTAATATGCAACTCTATCCATATGGAGGAATTTCTATGTGTGGTATTTTTCTATGTCAAAGGCGTTGCAACAGCTGTACAGAGTGTGATGGCTTCCTTTGCGGCAAGAGAAGAAAGTGAAAGCATTGTTGTTCCTTAAAAACGGACTTTCCTATGGTGTTGGGACAACAACAACAGATAGTGATGAATTACCTTCTTAAAAGAGGTGGACACACTTTCTTCATTGTTGGGATAACAGGTGGATAGATTTTTGTAATCCATGTTATGCTACCCTGCGGGTGGTGACGACTTGACCCAGCTGGAACAGCTGCAGTGTCATTTATTTTACCTTTCTTGATTTATTCCTCTGTGACATAAAGGTAATTACCTAGGAGTTAGCTTCAACAAATGGGAGTATACAAAGTGGAGGTGACGGACCTATAGCAAGATAAGTAGTGGCGTGTATTTTTCTTACCTATCCAATGAGGGATGATTTCTGGGGAGAGAACTGGCGAGAAAGAAAAAAAAAAGGAAAATAGAAACGGAAGAAGATTGAGTTTTAGCAACGAGGATCCTTTTTTTCAACGATTGGAATGGCTTACCGGTACGCGAAAAAATCCACTAAGACTTCAAGATGGTCAGCTGGTTACGAATAATGGAGACCTTCTCGCTTATGTCAGCTGTGCCAGAGACTGTTTAAAAAAAGTTCGATAAGAACCTAAAGTGGAGGAAAAGTTTTGGAGGTATGTACGGCACCAAGTATCTCACGTCCAGCCCCAAGTGTTAGCGGATATTAATAACTTCCAGGGAGTGTTTAGCGGTAGCTCCTACAAGTGTGACAACGTTCTGGAACCAGTACAGCGATCAGAAATCCGTGTCGCCGAATCATCACAAGTTGGCGATTCCACATCTGTTCACATGTCCCAGGGGGACGTTTCCAGTGGCGGTTCAACAAAGATAAGTCATATATTATAAGATTTTCCTTCTGTCTCTCATATGTCAAGATAAGGTCAACTTGTTAAAAATAATTATTGGTTATAAAATGTTAGGCAGTGATTCTGCATAAATGCTTAATCTAGGATCGAGGCATATATGATTGTTTATATTTGTTGCATTTCTGTATTGTTCCTTGGCGATAAGTTTGATATTGTAAAATTAGAAAATTTGATAGTAAATGGTCAAAATTGAAAACTTTAAGATTAGGGATTGAAACTAGTCTAAATATTTAGGTGATCACCTTAGGTTGAGGAATTTCCTTACGATCATCATGTTAAATGTAAAATCTTGACTTGTAAAATTTAGCTCAGAACTAAATATTTAGGAATAAGATATGTGCAGTTATATGCCAAGTTTAATGCAATTGTTATATAATTTATTATAGTCAAGAAGTGTAATAAAAATGTTTAGTATACCTTATTTTGCGTCCTGGATCAATCATGTCTTTATGCAAACTTCTCAATCGGTATTTTAAAAGAGTCTGGATTGAATCTATGTTATTGTTAATTGCCTTGATTAGCAAAAATTTAAGGAAGTTGAAATTCTAGAATATTTCAGTTACTAGCCACTATACGATATAACGTTATGTTCAAGATAAAACATTAAAGTAAATAAATTGAAAACAACCAAGTGTTGCATAAGAGGTAAACTTTTAACTTGTGTAAATGGATTGTTTAAACTTAAGTCAATAATAATAATAATTTACAAACACAACACACTTCAGGCTACGGATCACTCCCTGATCCATCGGTTGTAAAACTAATGTAGTGTTGGGTGGGAGAAAGACTACTTTGATCCATTATAAGTTGCTCGCCTCAATGTGGGCAGTACAATTGTCTACTAATAAAACGATTTTCCTCTTTTTCTTAGCCAGTTCCTTATCCCATTGTCGAAGATATTTCTGGAATAAATCCGACGTCATCCAAGCTTTTTTATTTGACTTGTAATTCAACGGGAGTTTCTTCACATTTTTGAAGCACCTTGGTTTTTGAGATTTTCCAATAACAGTCAGCTTCTGTGTTTCTGAACCATTCATATTGGCGCATACCAGAATGGTTATCCTTACTTTGGAGAGTTTACCACCGACACATTTTTCTCCTTTGAACTTTAAAGTTTGATTTGGAGTGAGCTTGTAAAACAAACCTGTTTCATCGGCGTTGAAAATGTCCTTTTCATTGTAAGTGCGAATAATGTCCGGCCAAACATTTTCCATCCAGTGATTGATATTGGAAGAACAAACACTAGCGGCTTCACCCACAACTTTGTCACTCCTAATGTTTTGCCGCTTCTTAAACCTATCAGGCCATCCATTGGAACAAAGTTCTTTTCTTCATAAAGTTCTGAAAATTCACTAGCTTTTGCCTGGAGAATGGCGCTCGTTATAGGAAGATTTCTACTCCTCTGTAGAGTAAACCACTTAAATAAGACCTCTTCCACATTTTCTTTCGCAACCTCTTGCATCCGTTTATGTTTTTTTTTCATATGCAGAGATGATAGAGTAACGATTCGTATAGATAGCGGCTACAGTTGATTTAGACAGGAAAAATTCTTTACAAATGGCTGATCGATTTCGCCGTTTTGTAATTTTCGAATAAACTTAAATTTATCCTCGATAGAAAAAGCTTTTCGCTTGCCAAAGTTAGCCATGGTCACTGCAAAGTTCACAGAATGATAAGCAATTAAACTAAAATGGCAGAGGAAACACGTGATTGCTTCTAGGTCATCTGACCAGATAGTCCCCCCCTTCCCTGGTTGACACCAGGCCAGGTGTCCACCGGGGGGAGGAGGGAAGATAGAAACTGTAAAGAGCCTTGCCTATTGTTCCTTTGTCCCACTTATAGCAGCGACTCTAACAAAGATACAATAGGCGAGGAATGTGGTCTCTGGACCAGAGTATTTCATGCAAAAGGAGTAACTCTTGTAGAAGTTGAGTTGACTTGAGCACAATTAGTAAAGAGTGTCCCATTGGGCGTGAAAAGTTTGAAGTTTTAGAAATTTTCAGTTCGTTATAACCGAGTCTCTAGCGTTTGCAGTTCGTTGTAAACGTATGAAAATACGTTATTAACGAAGGGTTTCAGTTGGGACCATGCAGAAGGTTCGCTGTAACCGAGGGTTCGTTATATCCCAGGTTCGTTATATCGCGGTTCGACTTTATTTTAATCATCTAGACTAATATTTTATTGCTTGACTTTTTTTGAAAAATATAGGAAATAACAGTCACTAATGACAACATTGATAATTTTCTTTAATTTAAATGAACTTATTTGAACAGAAAATTTTACAATCCAGAATTTTATAGATTTGAGCCTATAATTTTGTCCAGATTTCACATAATGCTAAAATTTTAAAATAGTACATGTTCTTTATAATATTAATTTTTTCATTTTATTTATGAGACATAGTAAATTTAGATGCATTTTTGTAATTATTCATCATCATTTAATTAAAGCAAAATTAAACTAAGTTAAGTCATGATGAAAGCAAAATAAAATTTCTTCGGTTAAAATTATGTCCACCAGTGGGTATTTTATTTTTGATCAAACGTTCTTTAGCTTTAAACATGAATATCATGAAAACGTTAATGAATGATTTTAATACTAATGCTAATTTCAAGTTATATTAAAATTAAGTAATTTTAATGTAAAAATGAGACGTGGATAAATAATACATTCATTCATTCAGTACCTCTTCACCCCATAGAATCTCTTCACAACATCCCGTAGCGGAATCACATTCCTTTGAGCTCCCTGTTACTCAAAATTGTGATCTCTCTTCACCCCCGTCCTATAGCGGGATCACGTTCCTTTGAGATTCCCTCGACTGAAAATTGTGATATGTCTTCACCCCCTAGAATATCTTCCTCCCGTCCAGTAGAGGAATCACGTTCCTTTGAGCTCCACTCGACTGAAAATTGTGATCTCTCTTCATCCCCGTCCCATAGCGGAATCACGTTCCTTTGAGCTTCCCGCGACTGAAAATTGTGATCTCCGTCAATTTCTCGCATCGCGTTTTCCTGCCTTTTCATCGCTCCATATTACATTCTTACTCTACCAAGTGTGTTCTTATCATCAATTAACTGTCTGATCTCCATACGGATAAACGCTTTTGTGTTTTCTATTTTTCGGAGGACTTTTTTTCACGAAACTTAAAAAATTTCTTATGGATGTGAAATCTCTCGGCATGGAAGACTAGACTAGATCCAAGCTACTGGGGTGAGTGTTCTCATTTTGTTATGTACAGATAGTGCGTGCGATTATCTGCATTTTCATATAAGTATATTTATTCTATAGTTTCTTTGATTTTTTTAAAAATGAATTTGGTAACCTAGTAGTGAGTAATGTTCTAACTGGGTTTCTACTTTTTTGTTTACTTCTCTCCTTCTCCAAAAAAATTTATTTTTTCGTCCTTTCCTTTTTGAATGTCATAGTGGGTGCATTCCCGAGTAACTCACTTTATTTTTTATTTCTTTATCGTTTTCGGTTGCCGAGATATAAGTATCTTAAGTAGTTTCATCTGTATATATAGAGTGTGTGTCTGTTTGTTCCTTATACAAATCCACAGTTTTTATCCCATCTAGATGAAATTTGGCACACATACTCTTCAAAACCAGAGAAAAATTATTGTAAACGTTTTAAAGTGAAAAATGAATTAAATTCTGAGTTAATTAGAAATTAAGCGAAAATGCGAGGCTTTTGCATAGTTTTTTTTGTCAATAACTTTCGAAGGATTTATCGCAAGAGAACGATTTTTACGCCACCTTAAAATACGAAAATTTATCTTTCTAATGATATTAGTTTAAGTACTGTTGAATATTTAGACGAGTTTTAACTAATTTTTAAAAGCATTGTTTACTTTTACTGTTCCCAACTCAGCGAAAGTTTTTCACTCGCAATTTTCCTCCGATGGGGTCATGACGGGTTTTTTTTGGGGGGGATAGACGTACGCGAAATCACCCAGTGGGGGTATTTCTATCTTCCCTGCATTCTTTTGTTACTGGTACTCAAGGTCTCTGCTATGCATTTCGCTATCTCCTGTGTATCCTCCCCTTTTTTTCCTGTCATAAAATCCTGAACGTTTCTGTCTGACCCACACAACTACCCTTTCCCCTGCTATAGTCCAAGACAACTCAAGAATATTATACAGTGGAAGCTATGGGTGGTATTCTTCCGCCAAGTGAAATAGTCCTGCAATTATTCTAATGTATTTTAAAAGTAATTGACATATTTCAACAGATTTCTGCTTTAAATAACAAAAACCGATATTCTCTGTAATAAAAATCTATTTTCAAAACGTATGTTATTTAATTTCTTAAATCTTTTTTTTTCCCGCCTTCTGTCGGAAATGACGAGAACCAAGATGACCTTGGGAGCATTCGGGGAAAAAGCTTTTTTTCTCTGTCTCTTCGGAGCTCACATTTGGCGAATAATCCCTCTTGGTGTTGGCAGCAAGTAACACAGCATATTATTTTTTGCATTTTGTATGTTTGACTCAATCGGTTTATCTATAAAAATTAAATGTTAAACTCTAAATTTAACGGATTCATTTGTGCGCAAGTTTATCCAAAAAATATTTGCATACAATGAAAAATATTATAAGAGTGCTAAATAAAATATTTAAAATAGAACATGAAACTTTCGGTTATGCTGCATAATATAAAACATTCAATGTACATACCTTAACTTCTCAAAACTCCGTATTAGAAGAGTGAAAAAAAAGTTTTGCTGAATATATAATTTAAAATTTAAGTTGTAATTCGATTATTATTCGAGCATTATTCATTGTAAATATGTTAGTTTTTTTATTAAATTTCCTTTTAATTATTAAAAAAATTATGCATCCTTTATTTCAAGATAACAACATGAAAGCATGATTGATGTAACCAATTCTTTATTTTTTTGCATAGAATCTTCTGCTGTATACAATTTTAAATATAGTGTCAAGTGTCTACTATTGATATTTCTCAGACTTCCTTTAATTAATGCAAAAATTATGTACTTAAAAACAATGTAATAGTAGAAAAAGAAAATCGATCCAAGCAACTTTCTCTTTTTGATTTGAGAACGAAACGTTGGCGCACACGAAGCAAAGAAAATCTATTTCTGGTTGTTGGCGAATTCTAATTGAAAGTAACCCCAAAACGCGTAGAAACACCAACAACGTCATTCATCGGAGCAGCGCCGGAACCATAGAGTAATCTCTGTTAGCTTCTTGGCCTGTCTTTGAGTATAGAGTGAAGACCAGTTTGCACTTGGAAGAGAGATAGAACGTTGCTTTTAAAATAGATAAGCATCCGCATTTAATATGCCTCTAAAGAAAAAACAATCTATCGGACAAGTACATCCGAAAAACAGAAGAGTAAAAGTAATACGGGCGTGTGAAACTCCAGAACAGCGCGATGTTCGCGTCGAACAAAGCCTCCTCAGAATGTCTGCTTCTAGGGCTTGGAAACACATGAAGTACGGACATACCGTCTCGAAGAAAACCGCCACAAAAAACAGAAGAGTAAAAGTAATGCGGGCGTATGAAACAACAGAATAGCGCGATGTTCGCGTCGAACAAAGCCTCCTCAGAATGTCTGCTTCTAGGGCTTTGGAAACACATGAAGTACGGAGATACCGTCTCGATGAAGACCGCCACAAAAAACAGAAGAGTAAAAGTAATGCGGGCGTGTGAAACCGCAGAACAGTGCGATGTTCGTGTCGAACAAAGCCTCCTCAGAATGTCTGCTTCTAGGCCTTTGGAAACACATGAAGTACGGAGATACCGTCTCGAAGAAGACAGCCACAGAAGGGCTGAGGCCAGAGCTAATGGGACAACTGAACAAAGGGAGGTTCACCTCGAGGAAAATCGAGTAAGGATTGTTCAAACGAGAGAATTACTCCGGCAGAGTAACCTGAAACTCGAAGCTTTCGAGTATGATCCACAGTATACCAAGTTCATTCAAACATATATATTGGAAAAATGGACATAGTCTGTGTGTATTGTAGCGCAAAAAAGTTCAAGGGCGAGTCTCCTGGGATGTGTTGCTCATATGAGTTATGATAAGTTGTCAAATGGATTTTTTGAGTTTTAATACTTTACATATATGAAGTTAATTTGTGTCAGTGTGTACAGTATCACTTATTAATCCCTTAAATATAGTATTACTATTATTATGAGATTGGCGAACTAGCTGGGCGCAGTAGGCGGCTAATTGTTTTATAAATTACACGATTTTTGGGAAATTTTTCATAAATTCTCGCTTTAAATTCTTTTAACTCGTGAACTTTTTATACTATTTTCTCTGTCTGAAAGATGTTCAACAGAGAAAACGATTCCCCTTCGTTTATTTCAAGTTTTGCTACTCTAGGATAATAAATAAAATTTTTACATGTTTTTAAATTTGCTTCACTTCGACAACCCGCCTTCACGTTTTCCCCTTTCCCTTGTTTCCCCTCGTAAGCAGACGTTTCTAAACAATGGCGTCAGTGGTGGCTCGTGAGCTCAGAAACGATTAGGGCTGCAAAAAGAAGTTTAACAAGAGAATGCAATTTTAGAAGCTACTTTATCTCCAAGTAGGTCAATTTTTTTAAATTCCAAATCCAAATGTGAAATCTCCTGCTTTTCAAACAAAGTAAATAAGCATCATATGACATTTTATATTAGTCTTACTAACAAAAATTGAAGTGAATGTTGATGTGACGACTCCTGTGACGAAAAAAAAATTATAATCGGAGCTCCACATATACACTTCCCTCCTTGCCCTGTTCACTCGACAACGCTCTTTCAAAATTGAATATCAAATAATGCATGTACAGAAAATTTATTTTTAAGCTAAAACATGTTAAATGCATTTTTTACTGAAATACTCTAAAAATTTGAAAGTTTTAGAATAGTATTATTTGCTCTAATCTGTCGTAGCAACACGAACCGAAATCGAAACTCATAAATAGCAAATGAGATTGCAACTCGTGTGAGAGTGAGGAAAAAAGAAAAATATATTAAAAAGAACATCTTTTTTCCGTTCAGTTGACTCCGTACCAGCCAGAGCTGTGTTGACTTTCAGCCCATAACCCGTCTAAGTTAAAGGAAGAAAGGGTTGCCTTTTCACTCCGGATTTTCTGCTCAGTGAACGGATTTCGGCCAGGAAAATTATTTTGCAGCTCAGACCTGCGTCTCTCTTCGTTTGGATTCATTTTATGCCTTTTTTAAATTTTTTATTACTGTTTTTTTTTGCATTTTCGTAAGACATTGAACTCTGAGAGTGGAAAAGTAAGCAAATAAGATTAAAAACGAAAAATACAAGTTTAAAAAATAATTTCAGGGGGTGCTGAAGCTCTGAAGCTCTAATGGACGAGCCGCCACTCAATGGCGTCCTACCCACTCTTCAAAATGTTTACATTCTTAACAGATTTCCGTGATTAACGCTGTTCCTGTTGTCCTCCCACTAATGAGCGTATGTGTAAGTAAATGCAACAAATTTTTCTGCTTAGCTGGATATAATTTTTATACTTGTTTCGTTAATTGTTCGGTCTGTTTGTTGTTGTTTTACGACTGCTGTGATTCTCCTTCCGTGTTCAGTTCCTCGCTCGGTCATCTTGTCTCCTTCCTCAAGACTCCTCTTCGAGGGTGGGGTTAACCCTTTAAGCACCAAAGTCGGTTCACCTGAAGCTTTCTAGTGTCTCACCTGTAGTAGCACTCTTTGCACGATAATTCATATTTTACTGACCCAATTTTCATTAAACTCAACTTTTCACTTTAATTCGAGGTACTCTAACAATTTCTGTCCTTAAATTCCAATTTTAATTATTTTTAATTACTTTTTTAACTCTTAATTGGTTGACTATTTTTTTCTTTATTCCTTTTTTACTTCTCAACTGGTAGACTTTTTCTTTTTTTCTTTCTTTTTTCTTTTCTTTCTTTCCTTTTTCCTTCCCAATTACTATTTTAACTGGTTGGGTTTTTCTTTTTTTAATTGCTATTTTAACTCTTAATTGGTTGACCTTCTCCTTAATTAGTATTTTATCTCTTAATTGGTTGATTCTCTTTACCCCTTTTTTGACTTAGAATCATCCCTTCTCCTCATTTTTTTTTCGTTTTCTTTTTCAAGAACTTTTGATTGATCAGCCCCACTTCGGGACTCAGTCAGTTTCTTCCTTATGCATGGAAACCGCCAGGACTTTCCAAGGCTCTGACTCCATCCCCCATCTTCAAAAATAGAAATATGTGTGACTCGACTTTTTCCATTTCCTCTGTTGCGTCGCTTGCCGCATCTCTCTGTGATAAGGATTTGCCATCCTTCGAGCTCTTCGCGAATCTGAGGAGGATCTTAAACGGTGGAGCTGCAACAAGCAAGCCAAATACCCGAAATTGCAATAAACAAGCCAATTCAGTCTTCATGCCATTCCTTCCCAATGGCGTCTCGGTCAAGGCCAACAGGCTCCTGGATCAATTAGAGAAAAGGATCCATCTTCAGCTGGAATTGGGATGGAAAGCAACAAAACTAAGTACGAAGCTGTCAGCGCCCCAATAGAAACCAAGCAAGCTGGGATTCAGACCATTTCGGTGTCTGTCCATCCTTCTAACCCGACCAAGATCCAAGCCCCAATCGAGTATAAGGAAGCCAGCACGCAGACCTTCTCAACCGGATTTCCGCCCCAAACCCATTCTCAGCATAAGGAGCAGGGAAATACAGCAAGGCAAAACCCCACTTTTGCCGGGGCCTTCAGGAAGGAAAATCCTCGGCTATCCTTTTGTGCCCAAAAGGTACTGCTGAGAACAAGACTCCAGTTCAGGAGATCCTCAAGAAAGAACTTTACAAACCTGATTTCAACATTCAGAACATCAAGAAGGTACAAAACAAAGGATTAGTCGTCGTTTGAGATAAAGAAGAGGGTATTTCCAAGCTGGTAACCTCCATCACAGATAAAGAGGACTTAGCAGCTAAAATAGAGGCAAAGGCGCCAGGCAAACGCCACCCGAGCCTCTTAATCTACGACACCCCCAATTCAACACGTTTACGTTCAAAAGATTTTGATACCCCTACCGATTGTCACTAATTCGCCATTAGTTTGCACTGCTGTGTACGTCGAATGGATTTTGAGTCCCCCTGGATTTTCGACGCACGAGGCGAGCTCCTCTAACGCCTGTGCGGAAAACCGCCAGTGCCCTGTAAGCGTTTTGAACGAATTCTGCATCATCCGTGTCGCACCTCGCATCACGCATTTTACGGATAGTATCCAGCCCATAAGTACTGTAATGTTAAAATTACTTAATTTTCGAAGACGTGCGATAATAGAACACTTTGATATGCAGAGTACCAATTAAATGTTGGAGTCTCAATTTTGGGCAATATATTCTTCAGCACATCTTTGCTTTGATCTTTGAGGATCAAAATCATATCCTGTGATATAGTGCCTGGCGTTATTGATGCGACACCACAGTTCATCTTTGTTTCGTGGAAGAGATAATAATATTCGACCGATGCCCAACCATTTCCCACAAATTTTCGATCGGCAATAGATAGGGGAGCGGGCTGGTCAAAAAAGAACTCGCAGACCTAACAATGCATTCATATTATATCGTACACTGTAGTCTGTGGTCATCTTGCTCAGAAACAGAGCTTCGTATGTCAAAAATATGCAACTGAAGAACTCCAGTAACATACCGGCGCGCCGTTAATGTTCCAATAATGCGCACTAAGGATTAAAAAGCTGTTAGCACCAGTTTCAACCGAAAATATTATTCTACACTGACGAGACGTGTGCCATGTTGCTCGGGAATAATAAAAGCATCCATCTGATAGCCTCGTCGCTACCTTATCCTCATACACCGATAATCGTTTGTGAGTACTTCTTAAATTGAAGGAGAGGAATGCTAATATTGAAGGAGAGGAAACCTCATATGCACTTCTTCAATTGAGGGCGGTGTAATTTCAAGCGATTATTGAGCTTTGAAATTCATGCCTTTACTATTGATTTCTTATTACACTACACATTTCCTTTCCGGATGCGTTATCATTAGGGATTACAATCCGGCACCAATTTCAATCCGGTCGTATCCGGCCCGGATTCCCATCAATCCGACCGGATCCGACGGGATCCGGCCGGATTGGACATATCAAAATTATTTTGCCTTTTCATTCCAAAATCAACTGTATAAAAGATGGTAAAGTGAGTGTATTACAAAGTTTATAAAAATAGCGTTAATTTCTTATGAAATCAATTTTATTTACACTGTTCTAATTAATCAACATTTACGTATGAATCAACAATAAAAATTTAGTACAGTGTAACTAGTTAAATTGTAATTGTTATATCAGTTTAGTAATAATTAGATAATGACGGGCGGTTAGGTTCAGTCTCACTTACTAGATTTCACAAATGACATCAATGATAACTTGTAATGTAACTTATATTATGTAAGTAACTTATATTAAATCTAACTAAATCAAACTTATCATCTGAGATCACAATAATTAGGTATTTTAGACACGCCAAGCAGTCTCATTCTTATAATTATGACAGTCATCATGAATCTGCTTAATCAATGGCACAATTATACAATAACGAGTTTAAAACTTCTTCGTAATTTCTAATATACTTACTTTAAATTATTACTTTAAGTAAAACAATTAAAAAAACTCACTTTGGTTTTGAAAAAATTATCGTAGGAAACAAACAGTGTTAATTGTGTCATCTGTCAATCGACTTCTTACAGAGCTACAAATATAACCAGAGGCCTAGAAAGCCCTTTCTGCTTCTACACTTGTTGGTTTCATTGTCAACAAATACTCATGAATAGAAGACGAGTATTTTCCTCGAACTCCTTCACTTTCACATGCAGTCATTTCCTTTCTTATAATGTTTTCTCATAATCTTTTTCTTTTTGGTATTTATGCTCTAAGTTTTCATATCTTGCTGGATTT
>BGPR01033034.1:0-17186 GCA_013235015.1 Araneus ventricosus | reverse complement strand
GCAAATAATGTGGTATACAAAAGTATATTAGAATAGATAAAAAATTTACATAACTATATCAACATACATGTACAGTACACTCCTGTCAGCTGTCCAATTAAGTATTATCTCTGTCAGAACTTTTACTTTCGCCTTTCAAAATGCAACAAAACATTTACATTCGTGAATTAAAAAAAAAGAATAATTCAAATTCTTCGCGCACGAAGTCGCGGGTAACAGCTAGTTATACTAATAAAGCTTTTCATATAAATAACAACTCGCTTGGTTCAACAGTATTTGAACATTTTTGCAAACGTTGCATTTAAATAGGGACTTTGAGGAAAACCGCAGTCGGAGTCTTAAAATAATTTCCAATCCAGTGATAATGTTCTCTCCTAGACTTTCTCGTAAACTTCCACAGTATGGCAAGTTTGGTGTTTAGTTTCGTATAATAGTAAAGAGAAACGAATAATTATTCTAGAACTGGGGTTATTCCTGTTTTCCTGTTTATTCCAAAACTTGACTCTGGTCTACATTTTGTGTCTAAAATCATACTCTAAAATTAATTCATATAGACTTGTGGTTGTTTAGATTGTCGCTTTCACGGACACTCGAATGGACCGACCTACAGACACTCAACCCTTTAACATATTTGATCCAAAATTTGATACCCATCTCCTATTTCCCAGATAGCAAAGAAAGCTTGTCTAAAAGTTTTTGGAACCTTTTCGTCGGAAAGGGTAAAGGGTTGTCACAAAGCTTTCCACGACAAGGGTTAAATCTTTCGGCAAGGTAGCAGAAAGGTTCGCTAGTCAACAGGAAACAAGGTTTTCTGTAAGGTTTTTAGTAAGATTCCCCAACCTTTTATTGCAAGATTGTTTCAGGCCTTTGAAAAGGTTGTTAAGAGCCCTTCTTCGGCGGACAAAATAGAATCTAACCCTCCCCACTTTTTTCACCCCCTCTTCAAAGCCGTACTTCTACAAAAGGGTCCAACTCCTTTTTTTAATCCGCTTCTGACGTCATCTTAGAGTTATCTGGAACGCCAATTAAGTAGATTAATTAGGAATCTTAATTAATCAAAGCTTAATTATTAATTTGATTATTCTAATTTTTAATTGAACTTACTTGTACGATTTCGTTGTAGATTGTGACAAAGCTTCACATTCATCCGAGCCAAGGATCGAACTCGCGTTCATAGAGTTGGAAGGCAAACGCAATAACCACTATGCTAGAAGGGCTATATACAGTGGAACAGGTGGTTCAGAAAAAGCTTTCGTACGTCAATTTTTGCGGGAACGGTTTCCGAAACGGTTTGCGCGGAAATGCTTTCGTGGTTTTGTCGTACAAACCTTGTCGGTGAGGTAGTTCATAAAAGCTTTCCTATGTAAACCTTTCGGCAATGGTTTCCGAAACGATTTGCGTGGAATTGCTTTCGCGGAAGCCTATGGAAAGTGAAATAGCAACCTTTCCGCAACCTTCTTTGCTATCTGGGTCTGGTGATAAAACCGTATGAAAAATTTCATTTATCTATCTTGTAAAGTTTTATAGTTATTGTGTTTCCATGCTTGTAGAAAGGCAGGTGGACCGACATTCCTTTGACTGAATACGTCCAAAATTTGGCAGAAATTTACGGGGTGTAAAGACTGCAGACCAAATTTCATCGTTCTCTCTTGATGAGTTTTGTACTTATCGTGTTCACGGACAGAGAAAGAGACACATGTTTTTTGGGACAAGATACCTAAAATGTGGGGATTCCTCAATATCTAAAGCTGGAATTTTTTGATGATTACTATTAAGGTGACCAACTTTTTTCCAATGAGAAGAAGGACACAAATAAATTGAAGAAAGAAATATCATAAATAAAAGAAACATTTTGTCATCGCAACAAATGCAGAATACATTATAATGTGATAAATGAAGAATAATAAAATTTTTAACGTTTTAGGTTGGAATTATGCTTCCATGCCTATTAATTATTATTTAAGTGAGTACTTTTCCATAGAATGAATATTTTTTGTCAATGTATCATCTTCTAACAATATATTAGAAATATCTGAACAAAAAAATATCCTTCATATTGAATTTTAAGCTAGAGTATCACCTTTCAATATCGATTTTTCACTTGTCCGAAAATCATTAGGAAGTGAAAATACCCTTTTAACTACTGCATTCATTCTAGGGCAACACAACGAAAATTGAAAAAGAATAAATTTTCACGTGTCATATGTTCATTTTTGAAATGGCTGAATATTTCCACCATCTTTTATCAGTTTCATCTTGTTTATTTTCCTATTGAATTAATTTTTCAGAATTTAAATATTACTTCGAATTTAATTGCTGAAAAGGAGCACATTTAGAAGGACTCTTTTCAAGGGAGGATGGAAATTGCAAAGGGAGGACTGTCCTCCCTAAAGGAGGACGGTTGGTCACCTTATTACTATACTTTCAATTGCCGTCTTTGGTATACAAGAAGGTAAAATGAATCTAAGAAATATTTATAATTATATCTGAAGAAGTAATTAAGAGTTAATACATATACAGTTTAGATTATTTATTAAAGACTTTTCCTTATATTTTAACCCTTAACCCTTTGCGGCGCAGTGTGCCACCTGATGGCACACTTAATTTCACTCCCTTCTCAACCGTTAAATTCAACTATAAATGGAAAGTAATAGATTTAGGATAGGGCTAATAGTACTCCGTTTAGAATGTATATAGTAACCTCATGAAATTTTGTTTCAGAATAGGAATTATTTTAGATAAAGTTTGGGAAAATTCCTCAACTCAGAGACAAGAAATGTTTTCAGTTCTGGACGTCTACAATTGCAGCAAATTAACTCTGAAATTTTACTTCAATATTCTTGAAGTTTTAATTTATGACTTTTTGTAAGATTGAACAAATTTTTTTAGTGTATCAAGGTGGCTGCATCTACGGGTGTTCTCATATGAAGGGGGTGACCCCAAAGGGGGACGTCTCCGCTCGGCATGAAGTAAAGTTTAGAAAAAAATTCTAGATTCTACGTCTAGACAATAAACTAAACCCATTCATGATGTATTTTCATCATATTTCAAAAGATTTAATGCCTTGCACCGCAAAGGCTTAAATGCCCAGTGTTGACTTTAACTATCTGGCAGTCATTTTTCTAATCACTATTTAGATGCGACATCTCCAAACATGTTCAAATACCGTTGAACGTAGTGAATTGTTATTTACATGCAAGGTTTTATTAGTGTAATATGATTCAATGCTATAATTATTAAGTAAATATTTTAGCTTGCAAAAATCGCAGGATGCAGCAGAAAGTAGACTTGTTTCCGATATGCGAAATCGCGGGATAAGTAATAAACCCGATGTTGTATTCCAAAGTCTTAAGAATAAAACAGAAGCTCTAAAGCCTGTCGTTACCAATTTGATACATACTGAAAATGTTATTAAATTAATTTTCAGCATAAAGATGGCATCCTGAGAGCTTATGAAAAAATAGAAAATAAATTAACGTTTTCCACTTGAGGCTGCATCCTTTTTTATTTGTTTGTAAGCTTCAAAATACCATATTTTATTCTACGATGTTGAAGGAAATTCCTCATCCTTATTATTAGTTCTTAAAATTCATCTGCGTTTAATATTATAAAATTTTATCAAGGATATGTTTTTCTCAACTAAAATCCAGTGTCATCGATTGAAAACACACTGTTTTTAGCCGTAAACCATACTGAAAATAAAAGAATATTATTTAAAGTATTTTCCCCAGGTTTTAGTCAAAAAATGAAAGACAAAAATTTTTTTAAATCAATTTTCTTAAAAAATCGTGCATTTCAGGGTTAACCTTTGGATATCATGCTAGACGGGAAATCGCAACTTCTTTTATAGCAGAGATTTTGACGAAGAGATAGTTGCCGAAGAATAGGTAGGTTCTGTCTTCTCTTTTTAAATCATGAGAAGATAAGAGTCGTGTTCTTTTTCGACCGAAAGTGGAGTAATTATTCTTCTGTGCTACCTTTCATTAATCTGACCATCACACATGGAAGGAGAGAATACTACAAAATATTAAAATGTTCAACTATTTGATGAGAGGGGCGACATATTAGTTTATCCGGGTACATATTAGTTTATTTTTATAACTAAAACCGTTAAGTGGTGCAGCGGCTGTTCCACATGCTAGTTTAATGCTAAAATATCATCTACAATTCAACTTAATTTTGTTGATTCGAAACCAAGACTAAAATTTATTTCTAAAATTGTTTTTTTTTTCAAAATTGTTTCTATGAATTAATAAGGTCCATAACTTCAGTTGTTATTGATCATAAGTGAAAAATTTTACGGACTTTAACCCTTAAAAACCCGATTTCTTAAAAAAAATTATTTAAAAATGTTTTTTGACTTTCATTTCTTTAATAAAAAATGGGAAAAAAATGCTTTTAAAAAATTATATTTTGTTTTATGGCTATTTATGGTCGTTTACGGATAAGACAGTTTGTTACCAACTGACAACACTGGGCTTCAGAAAACTTCAGAAAACTTCACTTTCAGAAAAAAATCCTTGGTAAAATGCTATAATTTTAACGCAAATGAATTTTAATAACTAATGATGCAGATAAAGAATATCCTTCAACATTTTAGAATAAAATATGGTATTCTCAAGCGTACAAACAAAGCAAAAAAGGATTCAGCTTCAAGTGAAAAACATCAATTTATTTTTATTAGCACTCGGGCTGCCGCCTACATGTTGGAAATAGATTTAATAAAAATTTCAGTATGTATCCAATTGTAAATAACATGCAACCATTAGACGTATTATTCTCAAGATTTGAAAAGACAAAATTCGGTATGTTGTTTAAAGGCAACACTGGTTATTTAACGGTTTTTTTTTCATTCGAGAACTTTTTCTGTACAGATTTTTTCACTTAAAAAACTTTGAATAATTAGTTTATTTTGAGGTTTTGTGGTTGCATTCAAATTTTTGTAGGCTATAATGTAATTATTAACAACTTAAATGATTTTTGTTTATTAAAATTGCTTATTTATTAATTAAATTTCTTATTTTTAAAAAGAATAATTTTTTAATAATAATTATTATTTATTTAAAAAAGAAATACTATTATTAGATTTTCGCTTACTGCACTCCTTTTCTGAACTCAATCTTTCTTAGTTCAAATGTTTAAATCAATCGAATTTTAATAGCGATCCGTCAACTTCGAAATAACCAAATTCCACAGTATTAAATGGCCGCGGTGGCTTAGTAGCAATGTCTCGGGGCTGGGGGGTGGAGAAGATCCACCCCGTTTCTACTGAAAATCCGCAATGTTTGCAGGCCTGTGTTTTACGTTAAATCATTTGTAATTACCAAACATCTTCCCTCTAGTTGGAAAGTTGGTGCCAACTGAAGTGTCGTCCTCGTCATCTGACCGCAGTTCCAAATTACGAGGTCCGTCCCTCACGTTGCTTCAAAATGGGATGTTAATATAACTAAACAAACAAACACGCAATATAACTAAACTAAACTGAACTTTTCTTCCAGGGAATCTACTCCAAAGGTAGGAAAAAAGCATTTATTTTTTTGAACTATGTTAAGTATTGAGGTTATTTAGCCTTGTATTAGCGTGACCACTTATTTTAGATAAAAGAGGCTCTTAGGGCAGATTGATGCAATTAACTCCGTGGCACATTGATACGCGTCTTCTGTGTGTATCAATGTGCCTCATCTGGAGTTACATTGCATAATCGCCTTCAAAAATGGGGAAAAAACGAAAAAATGCACTGTCTAAGAGAAACACGCAATTAATTATTTAAACAATAAAAACGGTTTGATTTTATTGCGTAAATGAAAAGTATTGTTATAAATTAAGTTTAAAAATTTTTCACGAATTTATAAAAATTGTAGGAAACTTAATTAATATCAACGAAAAGAATATTTTTTTGCATTTTGAGATGGCGTGAAAATTATTTTTCTGCCAAAGTTTTTTGGTCGCTCCTCAAGGAATAACTCGAAAATTTCCCTTAATTTTTAATTAAAATTTTCGAAATTCGCTTCGAGATACAAATTTTCTCTCTCCACAAACAAAAAAATCAAAAGAACACAAGTGAATATTAAGAACTAATAATAAGGTTAAGTAATTTCCTGCGAGATTGTAGAATATAATGCGCCATTCTCCAGTTCACATACGAAGTGAAAAAAAGATGCAGACGCAGGTGAAAACATGAATTTATTTTTATTTTTATTAGCATTCAGGCTGCCATCTATAAGTTGCAAGTTTATTTTATAAAAATTTCAGCATGCATCCTATAGGCAACAACAGGCATTAAAGCTTCAGTCTTATTCTCATCATTGAATTTTAGAAGACAAAATTGAGTATGTTGCTTAAAGGCAACATTGAGCATTTAAGGGTGAATCAGATACCACATTTTATTTTGGTCGTTTATTCTTATTTCCATCCATATAAGAATGGAAACATAAGACACATATGTGCTTCGAAGGAATTTTTGTCGTTTCAAATAATTGCTACTTGACTAAGATTTTTTTAAAATATTTATTTAATCCAATTTTCTGTGCAGAATTTTGAGAAATATTTTTTTATCCAATTTTCTATGCGAATGAAAAAAATAAGCCAAAAATAAGCTAAAATGATTATTTTAAAGGGTTTTTAACGTAGGACTGCGTTCCTCCCATTGGCGTCTCCGGAAGGAATTTTATTCACACGTCAAAACTCCACTAAAAACGTTGTATGGGAGATCCTCTATATCCCGGTAACTACATATGTTGAAAATATAACTTTTGTCTTATTTTAGCGATAAAGTGTAGCAGAAAAAAAATAGAAAATCGGAAAAGAGTCACGAGTGTAAAGTAGTCCTACGCCTTTAACATCAGCGGCTGTTTGAGAGAGACAGCCTCCAGTCATTTGCGTTTCTCTGAGCAGTTTTTAAACCAAAGCCTGTAACATAATAGTCCCATAACCAAAACAATAACGTTATCTAGTAAGAGCTACTCTTTATTATGGATTGTCTTGTGATGACTGTTGCGAGTACCGACATGGATCAGAATATGCCTTGTGAGGGAGGTTTGTGGGAATTGTCACATACATAACATGTGAAAGGTTCATCCCCCGCATGCGTTCTACAAGGCCTCAGTATATTATATTTTCGAGAGAAACCTATCTTACAAAATCCCATACAAAGTTTTTTTTTGTGTGTATCTTTTCTTTGAGACTTGGAGTGGATTCTTGATGGTACAGCGACGGCAAGTGTATATGCACTTGCATCGGAAAGAGAAACGGGTTGTTTATTATTTCTGACGATTTCATTTGTCGCATAATCATTCATTTCAGTTACTTTTGTAGATGAACTTCGCAATTTCCTAATATGTTTAGCCGTCTGCTATTGGATAGTATTTCTACCACTCTCTTTTCTTCCTGGTGTAAAATCAGAAGCTGCTGCAAAATTCGACGTTTGTGGACGAATTATTAAATCTAATGGGCTTTCTTCCCCACCTTTAGTAGAATCCGATGAGCTGCCATGTGTATTAAGTAGAACTAGATTCCCTGGTTTCGTCAGGATTGAAGATATGTTTGAGGTCCAACTAATCTTAACTAAAAGTTATCCTTCATTTTCATTTCGCAGTGAACTGATTTCTCCAAATTCTATATAATCAATCTGTGGCAAAGGTAAATTAGAGTATTCAAAATTGACTATTGAGGAATCCAAGGGATTGCAATCTGGTTTCATAGTCTTTTGTGCTGCATTTTCAGATTGCTCTAAGTTTGTTGTGAAGCATCCGTCGTCCTCCTCTTCCTCCGCAAAGCAATAATACTTATCTTTAGGAGGTGTGAATCTTCCACAGAAGGGACACTTTCGATCCATAGCAGGAAATCTTCAGGATCATCAAAAATTAAAAAAAACTACTTATCAGAAGTGAAAAGAAGAAAACCTCTAAGTTCCCTTCAGTAGTAGAATGTAACCATGTATTCTCACGGGTAAACATTTGTTATTCTTTATGCCACCTACAAAGCACAGTAACATATTTATTTTTAATACTATCGCCCTAGAAGAAACTCTGCATAGTTTTTGTTTGTCAGAAACCTTCAGAGAGCATTTTGAGAGATTCACGACTCGTAACGGGTATTTCTTCTTCAACACGTTAACCACCCACTGAATCGAATACAATTTATACCTACTAATCAGATGACTCCTCCTCTACTCTAGTTAAGAGATAAGGAATCATATAATTAGGTAGATGGTTCGAATCTCAGACGTGATACTTGGCGACTAACATGTAAAATTCTTAAGTATCGTAATGATATACAAAGATTTATCCCGCCCTGACATAGGCCGTGCCGGAAAAATGTGATACGTCTTACTCCAGATTGAAAAACAGTAATTTTACAATTTTTTTGGAGACGGGAAACAACAGTTTCACTGACCGATGAAAATAAGTCTAATTCTTTAATAAACAGTTGGCGAAGAAGTCCTAGCAGTGAGACACGAATATCGGCATTATTTCTAAAGTCTTTTAAACTCATCGATTGCCACCCACTAGGCTAGTTTTTTCTGTATGAGGTCCAAATTTCGCACTCTTCGATTACGTGAAGCACAGGTCCCCTTCCTTGGCCCCATGAACATAGCGACATTTTTCGACAAATCTAGCCTTCTATTCTCTAAAACCTCCTTGAACCGCGAAAATTAAATATAACGTTAATATATTTGGAATATACTTCATTAAGTTACGTGACAACCAAAGAGTATGAAAAATGGAATACCCCACAATGCCCGGACATTTCTGCAATAATATATTTTTACCATTTATCCTCTGTTCATCGGCAACCTTTGAAAGTAATGCATTCTGAGCATAAGAACGGCGCGTCCACACGAACCATCAAACCTATTGAATAAATATGAATTAACTAGAAAGTCATGGTATGCCAAATTGCCTTTTCATTCGAGAGATTTCCCGTCAAATTTGACGCGTTTGAATAGATATATATGAGAGAGAAATGTTTAACATTGACTGAAAACAAAATAAACATATGTTAAATGACAGAATTTTTTTATGTATATATTTCTTTATTCATAAAAACTCTTAGTAAACAACATTCCGTGTGAAGTATTTTTCGTTGTTTAACAATTTTCCTTGTACTTCAGATATATTTGTGTAAACATTAACGTGATTGGGGTTCCTAGACCATGAAAGTGCAACATAGAGCTGTCCATGTGAAAAGATAGGTTCATCGAGGTGAACTCCAACATCATAGAAAGTTTGCCCCTGAGAATTGTTGATAGTATCGCGTAAGCTGGAATTAACGGGAACTGGCGGCGCTTGAGGACGAATGGTAGATTTACGCCACTGGGGCTGATTCAGTTCTTGCCACGAAAACAACATCGCCACGATTGCATTCAGATGCAATTTTCGCACTTATGAAATTTTCATGGAGACCAGTAATTGATAGGCGAAAGACATTATAAAGTCTTTGTTTGGGATTTAAATTTCTGAGCAACATGACGATTACTCCTTTCTTAAGCATCAATTGCCAAAAAAAGCCAATATCAAATTATATCATCACGATTGCAATTAATAATCACATGTATCCTGTCGTCCAAACTATATCACGCGCATGATATACCACTGACGTGATTAACTACATTCTATTAAGAAACCGAAATTAATTTGAAATATATGATTAATATAATTTAAAATTTCTCGGGATCTATTAATCATAGCGATATCAATTTTATATCAATCGATAGCAAATTTTATTTCACTATTTTAGAGCTATTTAATTTGAAATTAGAACGGCAATTACTTTGTTAAATTTAAAATTACGGAAATTTAGGTGCTCTAACAATGAAATAATGCTCATTAACGTCTCGCAGTGCGATGACAAGAACTTTATTGTATGCGACGTCAGAGCGATACCGGATCAGTGAGAGACAGATCTGGGATATTATACTAGTAATAATTAACTTGAACGAGGGAATCCTGCAGTGAATGTTGCACTTAGAATTACGATGCGTTCCCAGTGGGGATTTTGACTTCATAATTTACCCCAGAATCTAGAGCTGGAACAATGAGTTGCTTGAGTTCCAGAGAGCTGTTAACTTTGTATCCTTGAATGAAGGACGAGCAAACACACATTAAATTAAAACAAGTATTCATTACTATATACACTCAATAATAGTTACAGAATTAAACATCAATAAAAACCGTAGTTTGCAGTAAAGATAAAGTAAGTAGGAGGTATTTGAACATCGATAAAAAAAGACAGTGCACCAATAGCCAAAAAATGGCGGCCAAGTGATTACAAGTGTACCAATTACACTGCGAACTTTAACACATTGATCAAGGCAATAGGATGCGTAACGCTGTACAAGATCATCCAGGAAATGAGTAGTTCTGGCTCTGTTGCTGTGAAGTTGCTTAAATTTTTTTATTAAGAAATTAGTTTCAAGAAAAATTGTATCGTGTAACTGAAAAGAAAATTACCAAAATCAAGTATAATTTATTATATTAAAAAATTAACTTATAAGGATTTCCTTAATCTTTTAAATCGATCAAAAATGATTGTTGCTTAGTTTACGTAATCTTTCTAATACAACATAGTTATCGGAACTACTATTGCTATACCACATCACATCCCCGTTCCTAGAGCGTTAGTCTACATAGCTGTCTTGAAACAATTTATGTCATCGCTATTTTTGCATCTGAAAACTATATTTTGAAATATCTAAAAGGCAAGTTAAAAACTAGAATAGTGTCCCTGTTGAGTTATTTAATTAAGAAGAGCTCGTGAAGACATAAATAACTTAAAAATTGCTGAACAAAGTTTATTTTTTATTATGCACATTCTGGAAATGTTTGTTGAGAATACTGCTATGAATGAATGCTTATTCTTATAAAGGGCATTTATGAGGTTTCTCTCTGGTACGAGTCCAGCTATTTTTGTACAGGTGCCAATTGTGTACTGCATTTTTTTCTTGCACAAATCGGAAGAATAGAGCTTCTTCCGGTTTGAGTCCGGAAAGGAGCGGTCAAAATTGCGACGAACTCCATTAAAAATTTAAAGATATTAAAATTTTGTACAGCATAAAATTCGTCGATATAATTTGTAGAAAAACAGAATTTTCTTGTTACATAGAACTCCAATATATTTTATTCTCTTCCCTTAAACAATTAATACAATGATACAATAATGAGAAAAATTTGAAGAATTTTATATTTATCTTAAAAATATATACATCAAACAAAAAATACAGATATAAATATACACTTCAATTGGAAAATTCCTATTTTCATTCAATAATCAATTTATAAAATTAAATATTTTCCATATCAAATAAAAATCTTTGTAAAATCTACATCTTAAATCATTAAAAGGTTATAAAATATTTGATTTCACTTAAATTATTAATTTGAAAACGCCTAAATGGTTATTCAATTTTAAAACTTATCTGTAAATATCCCCGATGAAGTTTACTTTGTATTATACATATTCTTGTACTATACAATACGATTGCTGATAAAATCAAGATTTATCAACGATATTAAAATTAACACCAAAAAATACACACATAAAAATACGTTTCACTTCAGACATTCCAATATCCGTCCATTATTAAAACTAAAATTCAATACTTATCATATTAAATAATAATGGTCGGCATCAGTTTCCTAACCGAGTTGACGGTTTTCGATCGCATGAGGATGGCAAATAAAAAAATTTGAGGAAAGATAACCAGGTTTTAAAAATATAAATTTGGTGAACTTTTATATCAATTATATAAAAATCTGTCAAAATAGGGATTTATAGTATTTACAATAAAGCATTTGTTGTATACTTAAAGTATTACAGAAAAGATTAAAATACTGCCTGAAACGTAAAAGTAAGTAATAATTATTTTGACATAATTGATTTAAATATGATACATACCTCGGAATATATTGTTTCATTCGATTCCATAAACAAACACATATTAATTAACAGTCAAAGAACTGTGGCCGATTCAAGTATCATAAACATTCAAAATATATGAATGTTATTAAAATACAGTAAACTATAACAAATACACACACTCAAAAGAAATAAACTTTAGTTGGAATATTCCAATGTGTCTGTCCATTAAGCGATCAAGTGAAGGTTTATCATATCATATAATAAACTTAATAAAACAATATTTTAAAATAACTGAAAGGTAATAAGATAAAATCTAGATTGCTGTACCCCTTAAATAATTAAAGAACATCTCATGGCGATACCATTGTTAAAACTTAAAAACTGCTTTAAAAGTTTGATAAATAAAGTTCACTTTTAATTATGCATATTTTTATAATGCACGTTACGATTACTGCTGGTCGAGAATTCTTTTTCACATATTGGACATTTAAAAGGCCTCTCTCCAGTGTGAGTCCAACTATGGTCGTTCAATTTACCTTTCGTAGAGAATCTTTTATCACACTGATCACAAGAATAGGGCTTCTCTCCGGTGTGATGCCGGTGATGAATTGTCAGAGCATATTTCCTAGAGAAACGTTTATCACACTTATCACAAGGAAAGAGCTTCTCCCCTGTATGAGTTCGATAGTGTTCAACAAGATGACTTTTACAGTTGAAACTTTTCTCACACTCTGGGCAAATGAAATTTCCATGTTCAGTGAGCAATAGACTTAACATTCATGCGTGAAGGGCCTGCAATAGGATCTGCATCACTTAAAGAAGCGAGGGGTATAGCATTCTCGGCGAAAACATTGGATCTCTTATTAATACCTTTAGAGTCTATTTCAGTTATACATTTGTGCTGAGCCTCTTCATTGTTATTCTCATGCATTTGTTCAGGTACGAAGACATTTTTTTCAGAAAATCCTGTAGATACAGGAATATTTTCAGAGCTCAATCTTTCTTTATAAATGCAAGTATTTGATTTCTGTAAGGAGGTGTTGCTATTAAAATGTGCATCACGGTAGCTGTCATCTCCAGACACTTTAATCACATCTTACCCTGTTTCTATAAATCTTGGTGGGGGAGCAAAATCAGTAAGGAAAGTCGGAGCTACAGAAACATATTTCGAATGAAATTCGGATTTCTGGGAAACGTTTTCAAGGGATTTCGAGAAACAAGCTTCATCCTCAGTGAAAGAATGCCAGCTGCCCTCATCATGCGAGGTTTCACACTTTTCATTAGCTGCTGCTAGGGAAGAAGTGGACTCGTCTTTTTTACCTTTGTTTCGCTTCCACAAAACTGGGCGTCTTGATTTTCTTTTAGAAGCTCCGCGGATGTAACCTTGACATCTGTAGGCAGATTCAAAATTCTCTGACGAATTCAACAAACAGACTCTTTGGTTATCTGTTGAATGCACAACGCAAGAATGAACATTAAATAAGGGACCCGAAAATAAGGTATTGGAAGGATTTCCTTGTTCTGTATTGGACACCTTGTTGGAAAAGGAATTAGATCGTCCTCTTGTCTTTGATGCATCTCTTAAAGAGAATTGTCTATGACTTTCAGTGAGGCACCTATTTATTTGCTCAGGATTTTCAGCATCATTTTGTTGCTCTTCTGGAAATATGATCTCAGAGTTGTCATTCGAATTTTCCGTAAGGTCGCTATGTTTTGTATTCATTTCGTTTGATTCACCTAGCTCAGGTAATGAATATACATTGTCATCGTTCTTATAAGAGAAACATGGATGCTTCTCACCGTAATTGACTATCGTGTAGCACAACTGACACAGGTATCGGCCCATTAATTTCCTCTTATTAAAATTTCCGACTTGTCAAAAGCACATAGTAAATTAATAGTAACGTCAAGCAATCGAAGTTCGTGTCATCTTCTGCAGTGTAATGCTATAGACGGTAGTGCTCATCAAGTTTAAAATTCGTAGTACTTGCTACGGTTAAAGTAGATTCAATCTGTGAATTCATTTAGTAATTCATCGTTTTATAAACAACGTGCTAGAGCCTTATCGCCCAGAATTTAGCGCCGGAATCGTCTGATCGGCTTCTAGTAAAATATTCTAGGATTAAAAATAAGCTTTAGCTTTATCTAGATTTGGGTGAAGTTTTTTCAATTATAAAGATATTCGTATCAGTGGAGTTAGTTCAAAACAAATAACTATCCCAAAAAATTGGAATTGACATTTTGTTTAAAACAAGTGTTAACGAGCTACTTTTTTTCATCTTCGCAGTTGGCACCCCAAAAGCAGTTCGTCGCTTCGAATATTTGCTTCTTTATATGTAATGATTTTGTCGAAATTAAGATTTTCTCATTTGTCATTTTCAAATTTTTATTTATAATATTGTTTGATGATGGAAATATCCGTGTTGGTAGAGAAAATATTCTTCTTTTTGTTTTTGTTTTAGATATTTATAATGAGGGAAAGTTATTTGAATTTTTGATATTCCAAGCTCTAACTCTCTCATAAAGTTTGACAAAATGGCATTAAACCAAATGCTAACCAACAGAAAAATCATACTTTAAATGTTTACGACTAATGGACGATTTTCTAAAGAAAATCAGAACTTCAAAAATTAAGTTTTTAATTAATTAACTAATTTTGTTTTTCTTGTATTTTATCAGAAGCAGTTTCATATGCGCCTTTCTGTATAATGAAAAAGAATTTTAATTAATTTTTAATTTAATTTCTATTAATATTTAATTTAATTTTGGTTAAATCTGATCAATTATAACTGTTATGATTTTCTAAAAACATCCAACCTTATCAATTAATGTAATTAATATTTAAATTTCAGTATTAAATTTACTACTTACAGCAAAACCAAAATCTAGAGAAATATAGGAGATTTATTTGAAAACTGAAGCATTTACAATAAAGAACAGCAAGTGAGCCTGGCGAAAGTTTGGAATCGAATTAGCCCCTAAGCCAATCTCAATTTTTCGGTATAACTAATGATAAGTGTGTGCTCCATCCTTAAAAGTTATATTAAAGAGAGACCATTTCTGTGTATAACATATGAAAAGAAATTTCGTCCTGAAGCTGATCGTCAAACACACTCCCAGATCCACACTGTAAAGAGAACATTTCTGTGTATAACATGTGAAAAGAAATTTCGTCAGAAAAGTGATCATCAACGACACTCCATAGTCCATACTGAAGAGAGACCATTTCATTGGAAATCTTGTGGGAAGGGTTTCTCATTGAATAGATGTCTGAATAGGCACATTCAAAATTACATAGAACAGAAGCCGTCTGTTTTCGAAAGTTGTCGAATGGAATTCTCGCTTCTATGTGGCCTTGATAAACATATTCGCAAGCCCACATACTCTAGAGTTTTTCTTTTTCAGTCTGATTTCTGCGATAAGAAATTCACTACTTTTAAAAACACTATTAACTCATCGCCGATCCCAACAATCTGAGGAGAAATAAATGATCCATATTCGTAAAGCATTGATTTCAAGGAAGTGGTCTAATCAAACATGAGAAACAGCACTGGTAGAGTAATTTGCTCGCATAAAGGTCATTCAAAACAGGTAAACAGATATTTAGAAGTTGCTTGAAATTTTAGATATTTTTTATATGCATTTTTATATCTATTACTGTTTCTTGGATTTTAAATCACAGCACAATATTTAGTAAATTTTTTGTGAATAAACGGAGGACTTCTATATAAAGCTTTTATTTAAGCAAATGTAATGAATAATACTGATAAAAAGTTTAACTTTTTAATGATTTTGAATTAGATGAATATTGAGAGATTCTTTTTGAAATGGTATTTATAGAAAACAACTTTACACTTTTTATTGTTCATACTTTGGTGACAATACTTCTTATGAATTTTTATTGCCAGAAATTCCTTAATATTAAATCTAGTATTCAATTATTTATATTTATTTATTCAATGTTATTTTAATTCTTATACGTTATTTCATGTGCACAAGAAATTTACCTTCTTTGAATAGAAGATGGTTTATGTAAAACTTATGCTTTCATATTGTGAACATAATTTTTGTGTTTTGAACATGCCCTATGAGAAAGGGAAGTCAAATGCATGCAATGACAATTATATTTATAATCGCTATGAAAACCCTACTTCCCTGACTATTTATTATTTTGGGTTGACTTTTCCTTAATTAATCGAAAAATGCTTGCTTACTCTATAAGATCCCTAAAGAAAATCATAAATCTAATTTCAATAAACAGTGATTTTCAAAGATATATTTTATTTTCTGTTGTCATTATAAGTCACCTATTTCGTTTAATTGATTTTGCTTAGCATTTTCTGTGATTTGATTAACCGATAAATTTTGTTTGATGTTAGTTTGTTGTTTCTAGGAACATTTTCGTTCTGCAGATGTTCCTTTCAGAATTTTCAGTAAGTAAATAGTATATTTTAGTCGTCCTTATCTTTGCATGCATCTGCTTTTGGCATAATATTGATCTAAATTCGAAACAATTTCAATTTCCTCAGTAAGAAATAATTGCTGAAACCAGCATATAAATAATAAGACTTTCAATATAATAATATATTTATACCTAAATCTATTTATGATATTCCTCAAATACACATCGTTTACATTAATCTTAAAAAATATATATATTTTCACATTTTTTTTTTAACTCTCAAAGGTTTAAGAGATAATGAACTCTACATTTTAAATAAGTGGTTTTTGAAAGGTGTTTACCAGAATTCGTTTGGAAATAATTTGTGTTTATCAACTTCCTTAATACGATTTGGAAGAATATTTCAAAATCAACGAAAGAATTCTTGTTCATAGTATTATAATAATATAACTGTAGACAAGTAAAACATGTTGTTGTTATAAATTTTTACTGAATTGAAAGTAATTATTTAAAATCTAGTTAAACCTAGTAGTTTTCAGAATAATATATTTCGAGGAAATTGGTATTTGAATAGAACAAATAAACTTATTGTACTTAATAAATTTCTTAATATTAGGTTATTTTTATATTAGAGTAAAACAAATGAGTTTCAATTTTTGAAAATTTGAAGAGTATTTTTAATCCCTTAATTATTCAGTTATTTAACATCTACATGACTAAAATAAATATATTTTTTCATTCAAAAGCTTTCATCAAAAAAGTTTTTAGAAAATGATTAGGAAAATGTTTACCGAGAAGCTTCTCTGTTCTTTTTTCACTGAATTGCTTTCTTTAATAATCAGAACTTTCTATAAAACGATTCCATTTTCTAAAGTCCTTTCAGACAAAAATTCTGAAGCGCGTTTATCGTATTTTTTCGGACTTT
>BGPR01033033.1:0-17186 GCA_013235015.1 Araneus ventricosus | reverse complement strand
GTGGGTGTGGATTTGATTCAGAAGACGTACGAACAAGTGTGGGGTAAAAGATATCTGAAGGAAGGAAGCAATGCATTATGAATGCTGCAATCCCGTTTTTAACTTATATGCAGTAGACTGCCAGTAATCCGGCAGATATCATCGCAGAGGACTGCCGGATAAACGAAAATGCCAGAATAGTGGAGGTTCATTAAAAACACATTTTAATAGCAAAACATAGGTTTATTGCACTTAATATTACAAAATTAGGCTATCTTAATAAAAATAAAAGGCATCGTATCGTGGGTATGTTTGTATGTATGCTTTTTGTATGTATGAATGTTCCACATCTCCTCCTACACCACTGCACTGATTTCAAGCAAACTTTGTATACTTATTATTTAAGACGAAGGGAAGATACCAGCCAACTTTTCAAAGCGCGAAAGTTAATTAAACACTCAGCTAATTAGAAATTGACCGAAACCGTTTTCCCGCTATAAGTTCGGGGTAAATTATCTCCTAAAATATATTTTTATACCATCTTAAAGTTCAAACTTTTACCTTTTTAATGATATCAATTTTATATCTGTGAAATTTTTCCTTCCATTTTTATTAATTTTTCAAAATTTATTGAATAATTGATTACATGCAGACGATTTTGAAAGAACGCAAATTTATAGCTACTCCGTTGCTAGGTGACGTTTAGACTTTGAGCTAATTTAACTTTTTTCCTGAAATGTTTGCTTATTTATATAAATATATTTTATATAAGAAGAGAAAGATCACAGTCAACATTTGGAAGCTCTAAAGCTAATTGGAAATTAAGCCATATTTTGGCATTTTCCATGATATTTTTCGAAAATATGTATTATCTTCCAAAAGCTATTTTTACACCATATTAAAAATATTAAAAAATTAGAGTTTCATGACACAAGTTTCATATCCGTTCAATTCATTGCCCTCATTTTAATAATTTTTCAAAAATTAATTTGTGTATAAAAATCACATTTTGAACTTTTTTTTTATTGGTGAGGAGCAAGAATACATAAGAAGAGCTGTTGCTGGATCACATTAGTAGAATTCTGGATGAATACTATTTTTGTTTTTATTCATATTTAACGCTTTTTCTTAATGAAAACTTTACGATTTAATTAATTGTCCAAAACATGCGTTAAAGTCTTTCTTATGCCTCAAGATTTATGAACAAAATTTGAAGTACCTATGCAAAAAATATTAATAACTTATGGAGAAAATTAACTACCGGTGGTTTTTAAAAATCGTCTAGTTCGATTGATATTCTCATTTTAATTAAAAAACGTTTCAGACGATAAAAGAATATTGGATATTATAGTTTTTTTATACAAAAGTAGTTTTTACATCGAAAATATTAGACATGAAAGTATTTTAATACCGAGCAACGCCGGATATAACAACTAGTAGATAATAAATACAGTCGACGCTCGTTATAACGACCCTCTGCGTCCCACAGCAAAAGGTCTTTATAACGAGTGGTCGCTACAGTGGATATAATTAAAAAATGTACACATGCACTCTCAGCAGTTTCGTAAAAATAGGCTATTTTTAAAGAGATTCCAACTAAATACTCAAATTATTTTTTATCATTTGTATTAAAAATAAAATTTTTTCAATCAAAAATATAATTCTAAAATAGATTTTAAAGTAGAAAATAAAGGAATTTTGGAAAAATACCGGAAAGAGTGTCCGCTGAATTCGGACGCTGTATTGGGTTTAGACGACACTGGACGGTCGTTATTCCGGAAGTAAAATAACATAGAGTACATATGGAAACATAGTTGGGGATTTTATCACTGGTCGTTATAATGGAATGGTCTTTATAATGTGTGCTCGTTATAACGAACGTCGACTGCATTACAAAAATATGAGGAGCAACCTATTGTTTACGTCGCACCAAGGACGCTGACATCCGCATGCAGTGACTTGTTTTCCCTTTAACATCCCTACTCGTCCTTCTGACCGGATTGGAGAGGTGCCATATTACTGACAGTCTTTTATACTTTGAACTTAAAATTATTGATCATTACATAAAAATATTCGGAGTGGGAACATCTATATATATATAAATCGCTATCGTACGTGGCACAGAAAAGAGGTTAATTTCTCTTTTGCGGATGGCAACGATCGGTTTGTTTACATCTCCATGTTAGGCATAATGTCATAGTCTGTTACTATATTTATTTTGGTGTAAAAGAACTTTTCTCGAAAAAAAATTGAGTTTAAAACGAAGAATTCATAATATATTTTGTAATATAGTGAAACTTTGGAAGAAATCATTCAAAAGAGATCAGTTAGAAATGAAGAGTATGAGCTTAAGCCATCCAGAGAACGTTTAGATCTACGCCAAGATAGTTCAAGTCAGCGAAGATTAAATCATGTGAATTCACAAATTGTGGCGAACATCATGAAGATTAATATTGTGAATACTGTATTTTGGCTACCTTTCTGTTATGCTTACACCACTTGGCGCCAGTTTGGCTCTAGAAGAGTCAGGAAAATCATGGTATGCATATAACCAGGGGTAGCGCCAGAGGAGGAAACGGGGGGGGGCCGGGGCCTTCCGGCCGGGGTGGTGGGGCCCCCCCCCCGTCGGGGAAAATGTTTGTACCGGGTATTTGATAGTTGATAAATAACTAGATAAATAAAGATCTGGCGAAAATTTGAAACCAATTTCATTGCACTCGTCCCCCCGTACAGCAGGTCGTGCCCCCTTGTCGAGAAGACCGTGCCCCTTCCGGGTCTGGCAAACTCCAACGCCACTGCTGCATATAACCAAGCGCAGGTGCTCTATGCGCAATCAACGAGTAAAATATCAACATGGTAATACAATTAAGAACGAAATCTAAATCAATAGCGTCTCTTGAGAAAATTATTGTTTTCTTATATCCGCCGTGGCGTACTGGATTCAAATTTCACACACGCCAGCAATGACAGCCATTGATTCTAGGACAAACACTTATTAACAATATAGATTCAGAGAAAGTGCTTACAGTTTCCATTAAAGGATTCGATCTACAAGGTGTCCGACAATTGTTGAACCCATTTCAAAAATTAATAAAACAAAACTAATAATGTTACAACTGCAGGTTTTTTTAATGAGAGAGCAAATGAAAAAGTTTTTTCAGATAGGTGGCGTACCATTACGACGTTCTAAATTTGCTACAGCGAGAGATTTTCATACGTAATGGCTACCGATTCGCAAAAGCCGATGCGCGTTTTCTGGTTTCCTTTTTCTTGAACATCTCGAAAACTATTCAGTTTTCGAATTACAATTGATTTCACAAATTAAAGAGCGTAAAATTCCCTACAAATGCATGCTTTTATTTTTCTTCTAGCTTTAATAGTTTCGAAGATAATGGCTCTCAAAAATGGGAGATGTCCAATAATTTACGACCACCTAGACCACCGCAACGGCGCGTCACCTATCTGAAAAAAAACTTTTTAACATGCGCTCTCATTTAATCATTAAATGTGCTCACACCGTAGTTGTAGCATTATCAGTTTTTATTTTATTAATTTTTGAAATGGGTCCAACAATTCTCGGACACCCTATATAGACAGATTATGCACAGAACGCCCCACGGCTGAGTGCCCGCTGGTCACGCGTCTGGACAGAGCTTCTGCCAGAATCCATCTGAGGTATCCACAAGGCATGGCGGTTATTGCGAAATTAACCGGTTTTCGGTTTTTTTTTTCACCTCCGATTTTACCTGGCGGTTATGGAGGAGTTTTCTGTTTTGTTTACTTACATTTAAACTTTGACTTTATTCGCATGGGTTTCGGACTTCCGCTTTGAAGATTCCATTGACTTAGCATTACGCCGGAATTACATAGTCACCGCATTTTTAATATAAATAAACAAAACGGAAAACTCGTCCTTAACCGCTCAAGATAACCGGTTTTTGACTAACAAAATTTTTTATTAGTATTGCTTTTACAGGAAATCTATCCATTGGTCAATATTTATCTGTTCATAAAGACTCTTTCAGTAATCCGCCAACAAACAGACGCCTCTAGGAAGCCGTTGTCGTTGATTGGTCTGAGATGATGAAATTCAAAGCTTCATAACTTGGTAAATTTTAGCCTAATCTAACCTAAAATCGAGCCTATATTCCGATCCGGTTTGCTTCGGGTTTCGTCGACGTGCCCACGTGACCTCGCTGCTAATTTTGCGAAAACTAGGGGCAAAGATGCGAGTCGGACAAGTCTGAGGCGGCAAAATTTGTGTCAGAATCCAAAGAATACGTCGATCCTGAAGGATTCGTCCCCCCAACAAGTTTTTTACTGTGATGAAAGTGGCCTCTTTTGGAAGAAAATGCCAAAGACGTTCATTACACAGTGGGAAAGGGCACTGCAAATACGTAAGCCTATCAGAAATGGTCTCTTTTGTTGTGTGGTAATGCTAGTGATGATTCTAAAGTGAACCCCTTACTGGTGAACCATTCAGAAACAGCTAGAGTGTTTAGCAGCTTTATATTCATTTTATGTTAATTTCTTATTGTTTTTAGTGTTCCAAGTTTACTTTCTATGAAATTTGTTTTGGAGTGTCTAGAACAATGGTGGCCAGTGGCGAATTCAGGATTCACGTCTGGGGTTGAGGTCATAAAAATTTTGTATCGTAATGACGAATATCAAACCTCATGGTTTATGTAAACCAAATCACTTTAACTTTACAAACTTTCCTAACTTGACAATAAGAATCATAAAGAGCACTACAATACCTCCGATAAGTTAATAAAAAATACAATGAAATAACTAATCAAAAAATGTTTTCGACCGCTACGAGCACAAGTGGAAAGACTAGAAAAGTAGGAAAATTTTCGAGCCTGTCAAGCCAAAAAGCAATGCTCTCAAGTTTATTATTTTTTAAAAAAAAAAAGTGAAATTACGAACAAACAGATGTAGTGATTTTAAATAAAATCAAGAATTTTGGTTTAGCTGTGGGGGGGCTGCAGCCCGATAGCGCCCCCCCTGGATTCGCCACTGGTGGCAAACTTATGACCCGCGGGCCTTTTTAAACTGACCTCTGACCCACGAAGTCCTCTTAAACGACCCACGAGTTGATTTTATAAACTTATTTTTTATATCATAAAGGAGAAAACAAACAATCGAAAATATTAAAGTATAAATATCTAATGTCGAATTTATAAAAAAATATTTCTAAGAGGACGTTGGCTATCTTATTTTCTATCGTATCACGGCACCTATGTATGATTCATGACAGTTCGGTCACAAACTTGGTGCGCATATTCGTAAGTAAAAGTTGTAAAACAAGAAGGCAATGTAATTTTTTTAGAGGATTTTAAAAGTGATAACAAAAAAGGGGGGGTCAGGTTTATCTGTTACAAATTTTCGGTGAAATTATTGGTACCTTCCCCCCCCCCCCCCTCTCTTTTTGCAAGTTAAGCCACTGACATAGTGACCAACGGGCTACTATTAAAACGAATAATGAACAACATTTGACCCACTTCTCGAAAAAGTGATTAATTGAATTCGTATTGATTCATATGGAAATAATTTTCTCAGTTTTCGTCTGTTTCGGATTAAAACAGAGGTATCACTGTAATAGAATAATTTCCTGGTGATCGGATTAAAACCGAGGTATCACTGTAATAGAATACTTTCGTGGTGATTGGATTAACGGAGGTTTCACTGTAATAGAATACCTTTCGGTGATTGATTAAAACGAAGTATACCGTAATGAGCATAATTTTCGTGGTTATGGATTAAAACCTGGTATCACTGTAATAGACACTTCCGTGGTGATTGGATTAAAAACCGAGGCTATACCGTAACTAGCATTAATCTTCGTGGTGATTGATTTAAAACAGAGGTATCACTGTAATAGAATAATTTCCTGGTGATCGGATTAAAACCGAGGTATCACTGTAATAGAATAATTTCGTGGTGATTGGATTAAAACCGAGGTATCACTGTAATAGAATAATTTCGTGGTGATTGGATTAAAACCGAGGTATCACTGTAATAGAATAATTTCGTGGTGATTGGATTAAACCATTTTGGCTTCTTGCATTTAAAAGACATGAATTTCACTTCGCCAAAAACTTGCTCTCGACATCTTAAAATGAAAGACTCCAAGGAAACAGAAGCAATCTCATCGAGATGCGTAAAATTTCCCTCTCGTTATCAATGAACGGGGCGAGACGCTTTTTTCAGCACGATCTGGCGAAAAGTTTTCATCGCCGCACGCGCTCGCATTCCGCTTTGAATGAGCCACGCGATTACTCCCGATGACAGAACTCTGTAAATTCTGTTCCTATAGGAGCTCTTTTATGAATCACTGGATGACCGATAATGATTTAACATTTGGCATGGCCAGCCATGTGCAAAGAATATCGGAACCGGAAATAATGGGGTGTTCAGAACGTCGATTATAACGTTAAATTAACTCCTTCCCTTCAGGAATGATGCGTCTGATTAGTGCATCCAGGATTCGAGTCGGGCTGAGCTCACAAAATTTTGTATCGTAGTGACGAATCTCAAACCTCATGGCTTATGTAAACCAAAACACTTTAACTTTACAAACTTTACCCACCTGACAATAAGAATCATAAAGAACACAACAATACTTTCGATAATTTAACAAAAAAGCAACCAAATAACTAGCCAAAAAAAATTTTCGACCGCGTCAACGCTACAAGTACAAGTGGAATGACTAGAAAAGTAGGAAAATTTTCGAGCCTGTCAAGCCAGAAAGCAATGTTGTCACGATTTTTTTAAATGAAAATTAAGAACAAACAGTTGTAGTGATTTTAAATAAAAGCAAGAATTTTGGTTTAGCTCTGGGGGGCTGCAGCCCGATAGCCCCCCCCCGGATTCGCCACTGAGTGCATCCAATTACAGAATTTTTGAATCTGTAAGTCAAAGTCGCAGTTAGTTAAAAAGATAAAAATCACTTGAGCAGGTGTTCTTTACGTTCTTATATGGTGTGAAATAACAATAAACGCCCGGAGTAGGGTGTGTCATCTAATTAGAAAGTTAAATAAGTTTTATGTTAAGGGATGAACATCTAAAAAGAGAATAATCCATTTGTCCATTTCACTACCATGTGAAGCATTCTTTATGAGTATGCTTCAAAGGATAGTAAAATGTATAGTTCATTCACTGTTGCAGACAAAGGAGATGTTAGGACCAGTGGCGAATCTAGGATTCGGGTCTGGGGGGGGGGGCGAGGTCATAAAATTTTTGTATCGTAGTGACGAATGTCAAACCTCAAGGCTTATGTAAACCAAAACTCTTTAACTTTACAGACTTTTCTCACCTGACCATAAGAATCATAAAAACAATACAATACTTTCGATAATTTAATAAAAATTACAATGAAATAACTAGCCAAAAAATGTCTTTGACGGCATCAAATCTACAAGTACAAGTGGAATGACTACAAAAGTAGGAAAATTTTCGAGCCTGTCAAGCCAGAAAGTAATGTTGAAACGTTTCTATTATTTTTTAAAAAGAGGGAAATTAAGAAAAAAAAATTGTAATGATGTTAAATAAAATGAAGAATTCTGGCTTGGCTCTGGGGGGGGCTGTAGCCCGATAGCCCCTCCCCCTGGATTCGCCACTGGTTAGGACAGAGTCTTCGGCATATCCTCAAGAAACGAAGACTAAATAAGTAATGTCCAAGATTTAGATGACCACTTGCACATCATAATTTGCACATTTTACGGATTTAAATCAATCTTTCTGCATGTACATCCTATAGTCCAGTAATGATAAAAGAAGGTGGCGAAGGTACACAGAGAATGCACTAACTTAAATGGCTAGGAACACACTTCAGAATGGAGTGGAGTGGATTACCGCTTGGTTTAGTTTAGTTATATTAACACCCCGTTTTGAAGCAACACGAGGGTTATTTTGGAACGGACCTCGCCATTTCGAACTGCGGTCAGATGACGATGGCGACACCTGAGCTGGCACCCCCTCTCCAAACTTTCGCACCACAACAGCGGGAGAACGTTTCATCCCCTAAGTATGATTTAAGGAGCAACAGGCCCAATACACTTCGGATCTTCAGTGGAATCCGGTTCCGAGGCCGACATCTTACCTCTAGGCCACCACAGCCTGGATTACCGCATGGATCGTGTGACTACAATTAATCACTTAGGGCAGTTATTGTGAAATTAAGCAAAACTTTAGGCTGCCTGCTGTCTCAATTTCTTTCTTCCAATATTGATTACAAGAAAATTATAGCCATTTAAAATCAGGTCAATCACTTTGAATTACCTTGCAATACCATAACTTTTAGAGGTCATATTTACAAAACAAAGAAAGCCACAACCTTGCTTGACCTTTCACTTTAAAAGTAACGTTGAGAAGTTTTAAGTGCCCTTCATGGATGTTCAATAATGAAGCCATGAGACGCCCGAAGGATCTCTGCTCGGTATCCGAACTCATTCCAGATTCTTTGTAACATGACTGGTGTTGAGGTTTGAACTGTTGCAGTCACTCTAGCTTAGTGATCACCAGAATGAGTGGTGAAAAAAAAAACGCTTGCTCTTTAATGTACCCGGATAGAAAAAAAAATCGCAGGGGACTACATCAGAACTTCTTGGGAACGAGTGATGAAGAGTTTTTTCACAATCTTTGCGGTCATTCTATAGGAAAAATCCCAGTTAATAACTATCCAAGTATGCATTTCCATTAGCAGTAGCCTCTTGAAATAAGAATGAGCTGGAGATTTTGTCTTTGGATACAGAAAATGAAGCTACAGAACTCCCCCATCACGATGAATTGTAGAAGTGTGATTTAAATTGTTTGGTTGCTTCGATATAACCTTTCAAAGTTGGCATTTTCTGTTTTATCACCCTAATGTATAATCTGTGTAACTTAAAAGCAAATAATAATTTGAAAAGAGAATGCACTTCGTTTAAGAAATACCCAGAAGATTGTACCATCAAAAGAGCGTAACTGGATTTAAGTTAAAGTGAACAGGCTTCCCGGAATAGCTGGGTTATCCAAGTTAATAGCTGTCAAAGTATGAATTTCCATTAGCAGTAGCCTCTTAATATAAGAATGAGCTGGAAACTTTGTCTTTGGATGTAGAAAATGAAGCTGCCGAACATACCCATCACAATGAATTGTAGAATTTGGGTAGTCACAGTTCACGACTGTTTGTCCCAGAATTTAAAAAAAAAATTCCAGGATTTGTCCTGAATTTAAACTAATGGCCTTATTCACAGTCCATGGTTAAACCATGATCAGCGGTTAAACGGGAATTTACACGAACAAGCGAATGCTGGCCGAAATGATCGGCTGGATGTATACCCTAACTGGCGAGTTGGCGAGAAACTCGTTTGGCTCGAAGGCTGAGAGTAATGTTAAAAATCGCCAACAACCGAGAAATTGAGATACCATACTAAAATAGCAACCCGCTAGGGTATACATTTGGCGACGCATTTCGGTCAGCTTTCGCATTACCATGGCAGAACCATCATTTAACTGCTGATCATGGTTTAACCATGGATGGTGAATAAGGCTGTAAATGTTACAGTTGATAATAAAAAAATATTAACGAGTTTTAATTTTTTAAAACTTGAACTTTTGAAGAAGAGTTCTTCACAATTTTTACTATTCATAGAATATGACTATTCTAATATGATAAATATGGATGAAGAAAAAATATAAAAGTGATAATAAAAAAATTGTTCATGCTTTTTATTTTTTCCTCATTTTAAAATTTTTTTTAATAATTAGCTCTTTCATTGTTTCTTTGACAACTTTTTTATTATATGCGCTTCTTTTGTTTTTTCACTTTATCCAACTCTACACCATTTATCCTGACACCTTATTCACGAACCAGCTTCCCGGATTGAAGTTTAGAAAATCTATTAACTTTATTTAAGCTGATAAAGAAATTGGCAATTATAATGACTAATAAGATCAGATAATCTCCCAGAAAATTGTCTAAAAATAAAGCGATCATTCTTATTTAAATACTACCAGAAGCATATTTACAGGGAGGGGACGCAGCGAATACAAAATATTAGTATTCGTAAGTCTATAACTAAGTTTGAAACGATGCAGAATTAGAATTTTCCCTGTATCGTTTCACAAAAAAAGAAAAAACTGAAAATGTGTATTTTGAAATGTGTTCCGGACTCTAGAGTTGATTCCAGTTATGGAAACGAATTTACATCAATGCTCTATTAAGTCTGAAAAATAAAATAAATAAAAAAAAATTTTGAGGTATAAGCTTTTATTCAAAATGCACTTTAAATGAGAAAATACGTTTACACATTATAATTTCGTGAAAATGAACGCAAAAGTTGAAAATAATTTTTCTGATTACAATAAAATGCATGGTTCGAATAAAAGCGTGGACGCCTTTACCTTCTAGGAATAATACATTTGTTTAAGGAAATATACACAAAATATAAGGTGCTATATAAGGCGCCCACGCTTTTATTCGAACCATGCATTTTATTGTAATCAGAAAAATTATTTCAACTTTGCGTTTATTTGTACAGAAATTATAATGTGTACGTTCCATTTTCATTTAAAGTGCATTTGAATAAAAAAGTCTTATGTACTTAAGTTGTTTTTTTTATTTATTTTATTTTCTACTTTTAGTGATCGGTATAATACGAACGCGACGCTAGAAGTTATATAGTAAAACCAAATTCTAATTCGTGAATTCCTCCAATATAAGCTACATATTATCTATTATATCATATGTACACCATTGCATTTTTAAAAATGGATACCTATCGACATTGTCTCTTGAATGTAAATCCAGTAACAGACATAAAGATAACTACAATTATTATCAACAATGTAATAGAAAAAAAAAGAGGAATCGATTCATAATTAATTTCTTTTGCTTCTGGAGTGCGAAACGTTTGGCGCACATTACGGAAGCAATAAAAAAAAACGGTTGTTGGCGAATTCTAATAGAACATAAACCCAAGACGCGTCGAAACACGATATGTCATTCATCGGTGCAACGCCGTAAGTATACGTGTATTCTCTGTTAGCTTCTGTGGTGTTGTTACAACCCTACGTAACGTGAAGTTACCACCTTCCACCTTCATCGCCCAAATATGGGGCTAAAAATTTAATATCATTTGTTAGGTTTAAATTGATGCAACCCCTGCTGCATTCTATCTCTATCCTTGATCGAGTCTGAATTTTAGCATACGGAGCTCAGCATGTAGATTTCTTTCGATGAGCCTGTGGTTGGTTGCTGGTTGGCTGGTTGGCTGGGTTGGTTGCTTTGCTTGGTTGGTTGGGTTGGTTTCTCATATTATTGTTATTGCTGGTTGGTTGGTTGGTTGGTTGGTTGGTTGGTTGGTTGGTTGGCTGGTTTGATTTATTGGCGCGGAGCCAATTCTGGCCATGCTGCGCCAAATGTAATGGTGGAGATGAGTTCGTGATTAAGCGTTTCTTTATGCAAATTTCTACTGTATATATGTGTTGTTTTTGTGTGAGTGATGAATCTGATCTCTTTACTTTTTCTGTATCTGTACTGATTTATCTTCTATGTGTCCAGATGCTCGCGGGGTGAGAGGATCTCGAGGCGAGATCGAGACTGACGGCAATAAATACCTTTTATGTACTCTTGGTCTGTTTTCTCATGCCTGGCCTGCTCATTTGTTGCCACAGCTTGCTTTACTACAATTTGTTTGATTCTCGCATGAAATATCAAAATAGGTATAGATTGTAATTTTTTTGCACGTTTAGATTTTCACCGAAACCCACCACTGTGCTAAATCGCAAAGCTGTAGCCTTCGTCGGAAGTGGGTAAGTAATCGATCTGAGGACAACACGACAGCCTGTTGAATAAAAGCTTATACAATTCTGTAGAACTATTAATACTAGGTTTGCTGGTACTACATTCATTTGTAAAATTAAAGTGAACAGTAACTATATACATTGAAGTACCATGGCATGTCGTTCCATCACAGCCCCAGGATCTATTCGTATTCATTGCAATAGATACTTCGCGACGGAAGCTTTGGTTATAATGCTTCTCGTTCTAAAATGTGAAAATTCTATGTGGACTGCATAAAGATACCTGACTTCGAAATATTCACAATTGATGAATTAATAGATGACAGATTGCCTGGGCGCTACTCTAAGCGATGATGAGGAAGTTATTCCACCTTTCCTATAAAGATCCAATGGACTCCATTGAAAAACTGAATTTATTTTTTTTTGTCAAAAGAATAGAGAAAAACATTCAATGAGTTGAATTAGATTCATAATGCTGTGAAATTAACACTCACAGACAAAAGCATGTCGATGACCGTTAAAAGATTTTATTAACTCTCCTGGATGCACAATATAAATCGTGTATAAGATATCTGGCAGATTAGTACTAAGATATGCAATAAAAGCGTGATTTTTTTCTTTATGATGGAATCTGTTCCAAAATTGAAGGGTTGATTTCCATGTTATTTACTATTATACTAGTCCTATCTTAAAAACTTCAAAATCAGTGCTTTTAAATCAATTTGCTTTAGCAGCATTAAATTTGTAATAATGGAAGTTGTTCAGTAAAAGCTCATGAGTGCTGTCTTTCCTTATTTATACATCGTTTTCTACCCTTTGAAAGACGTGTATAAACGGTGATTGAGGCTTTAAAATTCGCAGGCAAATGAACTGAAGATTGATCTGGTGAAATTCACTTCTGATTGTGTGGCATAGAATAATACAATATAAAGGCAGATAAGATTTTCAGTTCAAACCTCAGACACTCTGGATGTTAAGAGAGAGAAAAGAGTCACGCTTAGACAAAGAATCAAAAATCGGAATGTCTCCAGTTAACTTAAAGAGGTCACTCATCGATAATGAATTTAACAATATTCAAAGGAAATTATGATGCTAATTTTGCCACGGCGCATAGATTTACTATAATTTTTAATTCAGAAATCTGACACGCCGGAAGGACTGGTGCAAGTGTCTTGGAAGGTTAAAGTATTGCAAAATTTTATAGTTCTCAACCAACTGATCCTCTGATAACACTAGCACAATTTTTGAGTAAGTGAAAAAAATTATGAGACCAGAATGCAAAGAAGATACAATTATTGGTTAATGTTTATTTATTCAAAATGAATTAATGAAAACAGAATTAAAACAAAACTGCCAAACTTGAGTTTTTATTTTATTGGACTCTTGGATGAGAAGGCCATCCCACTTTCTCACCCGTTCTTGTAGATACTTTTCAGACAGAGATAAATTTTATCCAGAAAAGCTCAATGATTTTTTTTTATTTTTTCAGAATTCTGTCAAAATAAAACAGAATTGCTTTTGATTCTCGGCAGTTCTCTTTCTGCTGAACTGGCCTACGCCCATTCAAGGCTGTCCAAAGCAAATAGATTTCACTCATCGAAACAATTACAAAAAAGTGCAAATACTTACCTGTTTCTATTTAGCGGAATGATACTCATCCTTTGAAAACCTCTGATTTTATCATTAAAATCAAATTCGCTTGCCACGCTCACTGGCGGAAATCTGGATATTTTGGCGAATGGACACTAGCACGAACGTGAACCTGAAATCAGACTGTCCAACGAAATTCGAGCGGGAACCTTTAACTATTCACTAAAATAGGTGACGTGTTCTTTTGTATAGTAAAAAATAGAGAAAGAATATAAATTTTAAATATATCTTTACTTAGTAGTACGCACGGTTGCCCGTGAATCACGGTGGACTTTAACAAAATGAAAAAAAAAAATGTCCATAATGATATTTGAAAAGTTTTAAAACAAAAATCAAACAAAAGATACATTTTTTGATTTTTTCCTGCTTTTTTTCGCGCTAAGTAGAATACGTTAATCCAAAACAATATTATAAAAATTGGAATATTCAAATGATTATTGAAGCAAGCAAAATATAAATCAAATCCGAAAATACAAGAAGTAACGCCATTCAGGTGAAGTAAAGGTCATGACGTATCCTGCGCTTCCTACTCAATCAAAAAATTGGCATCAAGTTCCGAAGAAGTGCCGCGAGGAACCTGACGAGAAAAATAACTGCAACGGCCCAGAAAAATTAATTTAAAAACGATAAAAGATATTTCAACCGTCTTTGCTTTAACCGACAGAACCTTTCTGGAAAAAAAATTGAAAATAATAGTGTTATTAGAAAGTCGGATGCAACAAATTTAAAAACAAAACTAACATTTAGATAGCAAAACTGACTATTTTTTTAAAAATTCACGAAATTCAGTTAATTCCGTTAGAAATTCAAAACTAACTTCATTAGAACGGAAATCGCGTGCTCTTTCCGATGGTCTATCTATTTTTGTCGTACAATTATTCGAAACCAATCTATTGAGAAATTAGTGCTAAAAATCAACCAAAACAACACAAAACATTAAATAAAAAAATTTCTAGATTAAAATTTAAAATTTCGGCTTCGAGGTGCATTGAATCACCATTACGACTACCTGTGTGCCAAATTTCATGGCTGTAAATGCGATAGATTCGTCTGGACATCGCAGACAAACACACACACACGCACACAAACATTGCCTTTTATAACTATAGATTAATCTTGTTGAAAATTTTTATTATTACTATTAGAACTATTATTTACTTATGAGAAAAAATTAGGACAATCCTGGACATTTTAAATCTATGTTAAAAATCGGAATACTTAATCACTATAATAATAATGAATTCAACGAAATTTCATGCAATCATATTCAGCAACACTCATCGAATAATGCTGATAACAAAAGACCAACATAAATGAAGAAAAATCAGCGGGGGTGGTCTCCCCTAAACTTTCTCGTATACTTCTAACAATGTGGAGAAAAAATGAGCTAAAAGGCAGCAAGACGAATAAGCGTCCCTAACGCAGTGGAGAAAAAAAAGCTTGGAAATCGGAAGCTTGGAGGCGAAAGGAGTAGGGCAGTGGTTCCCAACCCATGGGCCGCGAAATGCTAGCCGAGAATCGAAGTCAGGGGAGCTTCAAGAGTCTTCACTTGTTTCTTGCTTTATAAACAATATACTTTTATTCCTTTTACAGTAAGCTTCGCTAATTACTAGCATATAAGGGCATCTAATATACAGGGTGTCCACATTTATCGTGGTCCAATAGCTAATTTCTAAACCGTTAGAGATGGGCATATTGTTCCAATTGGAAAAAATGCTTTAAATAAAGGGAAGAATTTTATGTTTTTTGAGTCACTAAATATATTTCTGAAAAATTACGAATTCTAACTTTTTATATGGTCCCCCGATCCTATCAGTCATATTTAATAAAATATTCTTGACACTCTAAAATTTTAACCAAAAAAAAGTCCCACTCTTCAGAGATTAAAACTGAGCGAGTTATGGAGCTTTGAATTTCGTGATTTTTACCAATCAGCGGCCTCGTCGAGCAACTGCTGCGCATTGATTGGTGAATCGTCTGCAAGACGATTGGCTAATGAAATGGTGTAAAGTGGCCTAAGTCAGCGATATTTAAAGCTCCATAACTCGTTCAGTTTTAGTCACAAAAGATTGGAACTTTTTTCTGTTTAAATTGTTAGAGTGTCAAACAGAGGGACTGTATAAAATGTTATATTTCGTAACTTTTTCAGGAATATATTTATCCACTCAAAAAACATATATTATAATTTTTCCCTTCATTTAAAGCATTTTTCCAATTGGAACTATATGTCTATCTCTAACCGTTTAGAAATTAGCTATTAGACCATGATAAGTGTGGACAGCCTCTCTCTCTCTATATATAGATTTATGTGTTTGTATTTTTTTTTACTTGTATATTTAGTTAGTGGGACTCAAAATATTTTTTACACAGTAGGTGGTCCACACAACCAAAAAGGTTGGGAACCACTGGAGTAGGGGAAGAAGCGGAAAGGATTAGCTCAAGTGAATCGCGCAATTACCCAATAACTCGCGTCATTGTGTGATGAGAAAAGACAAATAGGGGATTTTAACACCTTTTTTCGACCGATTGAAACGAAAATTGGGCACCGATCTACAATTAATGTTAGCAAGCTTCATACCAATTTTTATTTAGCAAAGCCGTAAGGTTTACGAGTTATAATGTTTAGAAGTATGCGATTATACAGACCGACAGATAGTCAACCCTTTGACGGATTTGGTCCAAAATTTGACACGGACCTACATTCCTGATGATAAAACTGTGTACCAAATTTTATCCATCTAACTCAAATTTTTGAATTATAGTGTTCATACGAACGCGGACAGACAAACTTTCCCGTCGAAGGAAGGATCAAATTTGGTATGTGATCTTGACACATAATTTGTAAGTTTCTGTCAAATTTTGGAACTTACAAATTGTAACAAGATCACATACCAATATTCATCCTCGCTCTAATAGTTTTCAGGTTATCTTGTTCACAGACAGACAGATATAATTCCAAAGTTGTGTTTTTCGGACTCAGGGAGGTCTAAAACGTGGAGATTCGTCAAAATCTCGAGTTCTAATTTTTGATTACAATACTTTCTCTTTGTATACTTCGTATACGAGAAAGTAAAAATCTATCGCCTACAACCGCAACCTAACCAGTGACATGGTTGGAGGATAAAGAAAACCATCCGTATAAAGTTTCTAAACCCATATCGGTTCATCCCTACCACTTCCTAAACGTGTCTTACAAGCACATAAAATATGAAAAGGAGAAAAAGAAAAATAAAAAAGCAAAAAATGTTTGGGATCACCTGCCTGCAAGCCAGAAGCCCGAATTCGCACTCTTTCTTGTGACGCCAGTTCCGGACAGAACAGGCGGATGTTTACATTTTAAAACAACGTGCAACAGATAGTCCAATCAAATGATCATGCCTGTCATTGGCACGAGTCAGCTCCAGGGGTTTATAGTAAAATCTGATAGGCGCTTCTTTTTTTCTTTCTTTTAACGTGTAATCGTTAAAAGGGAACATGTGCCGATAGCTGATAAACAGCAAGCATTCGATGGTAGGGTGATTTGCTATCGCTGTTCAATCTACTGTTGATAAACACTACAAAATTGGTCCTGATGTTAGAATTTGTCTCGGATGTTTAAATGAAAGGTCTTGCGCCTGTGTTTGCCAGATTCACAAGTCCAATCTTTGCAATATTCAAATTTCTGATCAAAAAATCGAAAAAAGGAATCATGGTAACTTTACGAGAAACCGAATTGCAGTGCAACTTAGTTAATTAGAAACAGCAATACGTAACTGAACGAAGCACAG
>BGPR01033032.1:0-17187 GCA_013235015.1 Araneus ventricosus | reverse complement strand
TAGTATAAAATTTTCCTTTGTAATACTAGAATATTCACTTTATCAAACTGTATCCAGAGAAAAAAAAAATAGTTTAAAGGTGCTGAGAAGATGACTGTCGGTTTTTTAAGGCTTTTCTCTTCATTTTTAAGACCCTAAAGATATAAATATCAGAGAAAAAACTCTACAAAAAACAGCAGAATAAAAGTATTTCTTGGATATTTATGATTAATTAAGATTTTATAAATAGAGGTTATTATATCGTCAGAAAAACTTTATTTCTGGAGCATTACCATTAACGCTAACAATGTTATAAAATACTAATGCTCTTACCACCGAGTTATGTTGACTCATAGTGTTATTACACTGTAGAAAAAAATCCCGTAAAATTTACGGTTTTAAACTGGCACTGGTGTATGTAAAACCGTAGTGCTACGAAGTCAAATGTCCGGCACAACGGTTTTACCATACAGAACAAAGTTTTTCCCTGTAAAAAAAGTTAGGCGCAAAAACTGTATCCAACGATTTTACCGTATGAAAGTGCAAATTAATCATCCGTAATGTCGCGAAGTGACGTCATCGACTGCTGTTTTTTTCTCCTCCTGTCTGAGCTGAGTTGAAAATGTGCTGATGGTCTATCAATTAGTAATATTTTTAATCAAGTTTAGTTATTAATTTCAATTAGTTTAATTAATATAATTTAATTGAACTTACTCTGGACGATCTTGATGCAGATGGTGTCAAAACTCCTAACACCCCGAGCTGGGATCGAAACGCGTTCAGAACTAAAATGCAGTCGTTCTAACCACTAGATCACCGGACTCTGCAAAATGGTGCAAAAATAATCTATTTAGTCTTTAAAGTCACTTATAGCTCTAGTGGACCCTTAGTGGTGTAAACATCAACATTAGCCAAAACAAACACGTGTTTTAAGGTTAGCAGGAGTGAACAAGTTACACGCTAAATGTAAACAATAACGAAGATGGAACCCTTATTAAAACATGAAATGAATGCAAAAAATGTCATTTAAGAAAAGTGGAAAGTTATCATACGGAAAAACAATACCGTATGACGAAAAATAGAATTTGAACTGACAGTTTCAAACCGTTTATGTCTGAGTCGGAAACGAGTGAAAACCGTTTTGTCAACAAAACAGCATTAAACTGTCAAACAGTACGGAAAAAAGTCCGGAAAAAAACGATATTTTGCATAGTGTAGGTTGCCTAGTAAAGATTGAGCATGATGCTGCAAAATGATTATTTTAATCTGGACTTATCTGGGCCGGTTAGAAATATTGATGGTTCGAGACTTGATAGCAATATGCAACCGGAACGAAGCAATACCGATGTGAGCGTTTTTGCAAACTTTGAATGATGTCCAAATTGCAGAAGAATCTGCTTCGGTTAAGAAAAGAATTTCATATTGGATAAAAAGTCAGTTTATGACAGTCATCTATTATACTATCATTACACTATTAGAGTTTTTTGTATTATTATCAGAGAAAAGATTTATGGGATCTCGAATTTTATTTTCATTTTCAAACTTATTTAATGTATTGTTGTCATAACTTGCTTTTAGTTTTAAAATTTTATATTTTCTTCAAATATTGTGTTGCTTTTGAAAAATGTTCGAATAAGAGTCAATTAAAAATAAGTGATTCAGTAGAATTCTATTTTAAAATAAGTTCTAGTTCAACATTATTTTTCTTAGACTTACGAAATTGTTTCTGATGAGATTATTTTATAAAAATTTAACAAAATTATAGTTAGGCGAAATGCTTATCTGTTAATATTTACCAAGATGGATCGCTGATTTATCTGTTTACTTTTAAGAGATACTGGGGTCAGTTTATCTGTCATGCAGTCACTTGACAAATGTAATTTCTAACGGCACGTTCTAGACATTCACGAGCTCTCCGCTCCACGCAAATTCAGTCGCGCCTCCCCCAAACCATCCATTCAATTCCCAGGAGAGCCGACTAAACCTTAAGGTTTTAAATCAGATGAGAATTGGCGTGGCTTGAAATCCATTTGGACTGCCGGGCATTAAATGCTGAAATGCGACCGGTGTAGATACGTGGGAGAGCAAGAGGATGAGGCTTTCTCGATCTAATGGAAATCTGAGCAGGCGGGGATTCGCATTTTGAAGGTTTTGGGAGAAGTAGGTGCAGTAGGGACAGGGCCGGATTATTAAGTAGGCAAAGTAGGCAACTGCCTACGGGCTCCTCAACTTTGAGGGACACCTAACTGTTTTTGCTGTATTTTCAGAATAATCAAATTTTGTGCTTTCACTTAATTTAAAAGGGTCATGTAACCATAACCATAAGAATCGTCATCCCGTCCTGCGATAAAGAATCCGGGTAAATCTGAAAGACTGGCCTCCACGACAGCGTAGTCAGGTACTGAGGTTTCTCATTATAGTCTCCATTACGATCAGCTCATGCAACAACCCCCCGTTTTACCGGGGTACGACCTGTCTTCGGAGATGGGCCCAAAGAGCCATACCACCATCATTGTGCCATCTGGTTGGCGAGAGCTTGCTTACTTATACGGCAACCTCTCATCCGTGAACTCGCGGTGCCTGCCCCCCCCCCATGGGGAAAAGAGTCATGTACTCGAGCTTATTTAAATTAAAATAAAGTATCATTTAAATTTCAGAACATTATTCATAGCTTTTTTTCCTTCCCTTTTTAAGATTCTCAAACACATCAGCATGGTCCGATATTTTTCGTACTTGGCTGACTGAGAGTCATCAGCTCTGCTAAAATTTGCAATAGAGTATTTAGACTGTGTTAAAAAATTTTGTAGTTTTTTTACAGTTGGACTAAAATTAATTTTAAATTAAAATTTTGTTTTTTTTTAAACTCAAGATACTGAAACCAGTTCTTTTGAAGGCGATCCGAAATTGAACGTTTTATTATTTCAGCTTGTCATAATATCTGTTACTTGAAAACAGATATAAAAAGATATATAAAGATTATATTAAAATCCATAAAAATATCTGGTTTCTCAAAGTTGGGAAAAGGGGCTCTAAAATTTGCATTACATAAGGGCCCCTACAGGTCTTAATCCGACCCTAAGTAGGAGATCGGATTGTCCGTAGAAGATATGTTTGTGGTTTGCGTTGAGCTGCCCGTGAATGACCTACCTTAATGGATGGGCTGAAATATGAAATGGCGTGGAGTGCCACCACGCCATTTGAGTGGAGTGGAGTGATCGTGAATGTTCAGGTTTACATATCAAACTCAAATGGCAACATGGACTGAATAATCAAAGTCGAAGTTCATGCTTGTCGCAAAAAATCAAAAACAAATTTCTATAGAACACAGGTTTATTTCGGAAACTGAGAATAAAAGGGAACATGGACTACGATAAAGTTAATGTTTCAGTCTGGACTCTTGGCATTTTTCTCCCATACCATCTTTCCCACTTCGGGGTATATCTTATTCGCAGTGACTACTTTCAAAAGTGACCCAATCTGAATGTCATTAATCGGTGATCTGACATGAGATTTATTTTCTTTCTTAAGCAAGAGCAAGAATAATTGCTAACTAATAATTTTAACAGAGGTAGCTACAGGTTGTCCCATGAAGGAATCCTCCATATTGAAATTAAAAACTCGTCGACGGAGATCGATAGAAGTATGAAACCAATGGTTTGTTTATTTTGAAAGCATTAAAAATCTGATACAGAGTTTTCAGAATTAGTTACAAATGTTGCCAGCAGGTGGCGCTGTACGCTGTAGTCGTAGCACGGCGTCTGAGAAAAAGGCTATAAACAGTCCTTTGCAAGCTTGTAATCATATCAGAATCGATTCAAAATGTGCACCTTTTACAGTACAGAGATAGCGCATATCAAGAATGAAATTTTCAGTCACCTTCTGAAATATGCCAACGGAAATGATGGCATTAAATGGTAACTAAATTTTAAACCTCCAGAAAACAGGCATTCTTTGAACTATTCACATTCTTTGGAACAGGCATGGATTGATCTTCATACTCACCAGATATTACCACATGCGACAACCTCTTGTGGGGGCACATGGAAGCACACTGTTTGCCTGAACAATCCTGCAACACTGCGCGAACTTGAAGAGTTGATCTGGGAGCATGCGCCATCATTTTCGTTGACACACCACAGAGGTGACTTAAAGTTTCATTCTTGGTATGCGCTATCTCTGTGCTGCGAAAAGTGCACATTTTGAATCGATTGTGATGTCATTGCATGCAAAGGACTGTTTATAGCCTCTTTCTCAGATTCCGTGCTACGTCTACAGCATGCAACGCCATCTGCTGGTAACATTTGTAACTAAGTCTGAAACTTCTGTATCAGATTTTTACCGCTTTCAAAATAAACATAGCACTGGTCTCATTCTTCTATTGATCTATTTAATTTTAAAACGAGGGGGAATCCTTCGTGGGGCATCCTGTAATAACTAGCTAATAATTTTGCAAAAGTTCTGAAACACAATTAACACATGGGGAAAATGGTGCGCCGATGTAACACGACTAGTAATCCGTCATTGGCGAATGTTGTGGCTCGTTATTAATAATTGTGTATAATGAGGAATTTTGAAATTTAAGTTACGAGATTTTTATTAAAATTTTTCTTGCATTCTTTTATGTTGCTGGGCTGCAAAGATATTCATTGTGGGAGGCATGCCCGCGAGTTTGCCATACACTGTGCAATGACGTCACGTACCACTGAATTCTGCTGGTTGGAAGTTCTCACGTTAGTTCGCGGAGAACAGGGGTTCCAAACTTTTTTCCCTTGTATTGGATGGTGGGTCGTTAATTATGAAACGTTAATGCAAGCTAGGTGCCCAATGTTAAAATTTAGATTAATATATATAAATTATTAAATCAATCCTGGGTGCTGAAATATAAAACACAATAATACGCAATTCTAGCTTCATTCATATAAATCACCTACCTTTGCAGACCTGAAAAACTTGGCCGCTATAGAAATTATCTGAAAACATTTTTGTACATTGCAAATTGTGAGATCAAATAAGAGGAATTTAAACAGAATCAAAATATTAGATTTAAAATCTTTTTATTATAGAATAGTTTAAATTAAATCATTTTAATCACTGCCATGAGTTATACATATACAAAATTGATGCACAGGACTGAATATATATTAACCAAAATAAAAATTGTAGCTACACATAGATAAATAAGCTCTGCAGGCCTAATAATTGCAACTTAGTACACTAAGTAAAAACAACCTAAATTCGAAAAAAAATATATTGATGGCTATTTTGTGCCACATAACAAAACGTCTTGAATTATTGAAAACACCTTTTTAAATGAATCTGACTTGTATTCAACCTAGAATTATGCTTGAAGCATGTTACTTGCACACTTTCATTTTTGCATCAGCCATTTTAGACGTTTACCACTCATTCAAAAAAATTGGATATGCTGAAGATGAAAAAACACACACACAGCAGAACTTGTAGCGTAAAACATGATCATGAAGCACCATTAATATATTAATATAATATATTAATTTGCAGCAAACAATATTACGATGAAACAGAGAAATGCTGAAGGTATAACACAAACTGCAGACTTTCAAAGAGGTGATACGCACTCATTACTCAGGATCACTGATGAGAAACAGTGTTCATGCCACCAAGTAGCAGAGTTTTTAAAATAAGGAAGCAATCACTGCTTTCTTTTACGAACAACATTTTAATTCACAGATTGTTCTGGAATTGCACTGTAGAAAACACCTTCATTACATTTTAAATTTTTCATCACAGTGGTTTCGCATACTGTTTCCTTAAAGGAATACCAACGAAAAAAATATACTTCATCTTCAGATCCAAAAGATTCAATATGACAAATTATTAACGGAAAAAATAACTCAGGGGCAAGCCCCCAGAGGCCCAACGGCCCCGGGGCCCGCAGCTGCAACACCCACCAACCACTCGTTAAGTCAAGCACAAAAAAATTCAAATTACATAAAGGAAAACGCTTCCAGTGAGACGCCAAAGCCAAATAACGCAAAAATTCCTACGCGAACCAAGATGGCGAGTAAATAGTCCCGTTGAAAAATTTTGATTTATAAGTTAATAAAGTTGAAACATTAATGGAAAAGACATCAACAGTTAAGACAATTAATATTTAAGTCGAATACAAAGTAAATAATTAAGAAAAATTTAGATATTTAATGAAACTGCTAAAAATTACCGTTTGAATTTCAAAAGTTCCCAGAAATGCCACACGAGATGAAAGAAACTTCGGTGGCGAAGAATTAAATAATTAAAAATACTGATAAAACCGAAAAATGATGTTTATGCAATTTTTGCAATCTAACACTTTGCCTGCCCCTTGATTAGTCTTTTTATTTTCGAGTACCTCCTGCTGTCATGTCCCCCCTCCGCCAAACTTCCGCGTATGCAAAGAAGATTTTATCAATAATATTAAGGGTTTAGGTAAGATTAAGAGTCAAATAACTCGAATTAATAACATTTGGAGGTTATATTTTTGATTTTGCATTTTAATGCATTTTTACAATAGTATTACTTCAAAGCCAAAAAAAAAAAAAACTATTCTAACAATTTCCCTTCCCTTTAACTTTTGATGAAACCCAAAATTTACACTTCGTACTAATCAGATTTTGAAGTGGAAGAAAACCTCAATGCTTGATCGTTTGTCACCTCGTTATTTGAACAATATCCAAAATTACGCGGTCCATCATAAAATATACCTCGTTATCTTCAAAACTGGGGGGTAATCTAAACCAAATATGCTCAATATATTCCAAAATTAAATTTGCGCTGCGCAGTTGGTGTTTAACACGTGAGCTTGAGTTGACTCAATTAAATCTCTAACTGCATAGCAAGTCATGTGCGGAATCCAATAAATATTTGCCGAATTATAGGAAAGCATTTTCGAGCTTTTGCTTCAAAGTTGACCTAGTGAGCAAACCTGGAGATTTGGGATTCGAAATATCCAAACTTTGATTATTTAGAAGTTCTTATCTGCGGTTCTTACGAGCATTAATCTTATTTTCCTTTATCACTTGGATAAATTTTTGAGAGTACTTTTCTGTTGAATTTCACTTACGTTTTAAAAGCATGTTAAGTTCGCAAAGGCTGCACAGAAATTTGAATCTGCATTAGATCGAGTTATCAATTTAAAACAACGAACAAAAGCTAAGAAGCAAATTATAAATGAGAAAAATATGATGCCGAGGGAAAATTCATAATCTTTTCCTATCTACTTATTCATGCTAAAAAAATCGGTTAAAGTGCAGTATATACAGATAAAACAAATGATAATTTGTAAGAAAAATTTTACTGGGATTGAATTAATGGTAAAAAGCACTTAGGATTTGAATTTTTTATATTATTAAACTTCTTTACAAATAACTCTCCAAAATCATCTTAAAATGTTGTATCTGCGTTTTACAACAATAGCAAAACTTCCGTCTTAAAGCACGCACTGAAATATTTTGGTATATTTTTCTTAACAGCCATCTTACAGCTTAAAATAACGTATTAATGTAATGTACAGGATTTAGCATTCTATATATATATATATATATAAAGCAGAGAAATATCAATGAAATATCAGAAAGTTGTTAGAATTTGAGTTTTCAAAAACAGCAAGCTGGAATTTAACATACTATACTATAAAAGAAATAAAAAAAATTATTTAATTTTCAAAAGCAGTTTTTAACTGAAGTTTTTAACATAAATCGTGTATAAAACGTTTCTTTTTCATACATAACATTACCTTTCAAATAATGAATCAAATTTTTGGATTTGAAATTTTGGTTAATCTAGTGCAGCTCCTTTTTTATTAACTTGAATTAATAAAAAAGATTGCTACCCATAACTCCTAAGGAAGCATTATTGTTTTGAAACACGACAACTTACAACCCAATTTTATTCAATGCACGGATTGCTTTAAATCAGCCATTTATAGTTTAATGATAATCCTGTTTGGTTTAATCGATGTCTAGCTGAGTAAGAATATGAACCCGAGTTGCGTTAAAACACAGAAAATCTAATTTCTAGATTTTTTCCTACATAACGACTTAAGATTCCTTCCAAAGTTGCAAACACAATTGAAAACCCCCCTAATCACGAGGCAGACATGCCCCCTCAACCCGGAGTGCATGCGGAGTGGGCGCATTGGGAAATTAACTGGCGCCTAGAGGGATTTCATCGGATCAAAATAGCTGAACCACAGTATCCGAGCTCACTGATTAGATTTCTGAACAATGACAGTTGTGCTGCGCCTGACCGTTCCTAATAATGCAATCGAAGTCCTCATAACATTAAAGTCAGTTCTAATTTTGCGCCAAATAATAGGAACACTTAACAGTAGCACTGCATTTCTAGAGATTCCTTGGAGCATGTGCTTAATGAAATTCGGGTAAGCAAACCACGGAACGTTCCGAGCGCTTCTTTAATAAAGTCATAAGTGATGTTGAGAACTAAAGGCGTGTCATGAACCATTAATTTTAATTAAGAGATTCGTTGTCTGGGTGATTTTTGTTTACTTCACGGTTGCTCATTACTTAAAAGAATAGTGCTTCGTTTATATAGGGGGTGACTGTAAATTTACATGGTTTGGTTTAAAATCCCACTAATCCATTATGGTTATTCGAAGTTGTTTCGAATGAAAGACCTACTTATTTAATGACAGCCCAACAGCAGTTTGTTTTATCAGATTAACCATCCTCTTCGAGGCAAAGTGAGGACTATAATATAAGAATATCTCGATATCGAACAGTGATCAGGTGACGAAGGCAATACCAGAGCCGGCTTTTAGCTCGCTTCAACTCCATCCCACTAATGAGGTTTAATCGGAATACACTGCTTGCAAAGGAAAGTCTATTGTTTTGAAAATTTTATAACCACAGGAGAGACAGGAACGGAATTTGTTATATTAGGCAGTCGTCAAATGATGAGAACGACAGCTGAGTCTACATCCAACTTTTAGAATTTTTTTGGCCACATAGACATGAAGATGTTCAACACAAGACTGCAGACTTCACTAGATCGAGACCGAAATACACGGCATATATTTGCTGGAATAGTCTCAAAACCTCGATTCTCAAACTTGAAATCGATATTCTACAATTAGATCTCCAAAGCCTATCTAGAGGATAGAGAAAGGACCTTTATATGCCTAGATTTTTATGATACCTTTAATCTCTGAAAGTAGGTGAGGCACTGAGAGGAGAGATTTTTTTAAACAGCTAAAACTCAAATTAACAAGGCACGATAATTGTTACGAAGGAGCGTTTTTCATTTTGTTTCAATTCATGCTTAATACATTCAATGCGACTATGACGCATTTGTTGACAAATACATATCTTAAAGATTTTTGACTTGCTAATATAGCGAGATAACTCGTAGCTAGCATTCATCAAATATATCCTAGTGGACGAGATTTCTCCTCCTTAGTTGTGAGTGTACTAAATATAATAATCCTTTGTCGTCCTCAGTTGTCTGATTTAATACATATCATAATTCTTTATACGATTAATTCAAAGAGTGTCTTTGAAATTCTGGTTAAAAATAAGTCTTAATGTGATTAGTTGAAATAAATAAGATATTAGTTTAGCCTCTCGCTTTGGAAGCAGCAAGACGAATATGATAGGACGAACATCGTAATTTTGAACAATGGTCAGCTCACACCTGCCTCTCATAATTTTTAATCATACTAGCGCAGCGCGGTTCCGTACCTTTATTTTCTCCCGAACCCCTTGATTAGTCTTTTTATTTTTGAGTACCCCCTGCTGTTATACCCCCCTCCCGACATCCCTTCGCCCAAAGAAATTTTACTAATAATATTGAAGGCCTAGATTCAGTTAAGTGTCAACTCGAATTAACATAGTGACATTTGTATGATATATTTTTGATTTTACACCTTATTCCATTTTTATAATAGTATTAGTTTCACATCCTAACGAATGAAAAACTGCAATGAAATAGTTAGTATTAACTCATGATGAAGCGAGCATCTTAATATTCGGCTATTCAAATGGAAGACAATTACAATGAGATCCTTCAGCTTGTTTCATGACGCTGGGTTTTATAAATTTAGGTTCAAATGAAGACAGATATAATCTCATATCTGGAGAAGCGTCAAGCTTACAATGATAATTGCTCTTAATATTGTTACAAAAATCGTCCTGTGTGTGTACTGTGAAAACAGTCCAACAAGCAGGATAATGGAGAACGACGCTTTATTCTCAAATATTCAGGAAAAACATAATACACAGGTAACAGGAATAATAGCTCTTGTACAGATTGGGAACCCAAACAAAACAATTCACTAGTAATAACAGTAACAGCACTTTCATATTTAGAAAAACAGTCAGCAAATCACTAAAAATGACAATAACAGCACTTTCAATAGCGTTCAGCTCACCGGCTTTCCAGATCGCACTGCAGACGAAACTCCAAAGTCCTCCTTCGCACTCCGAAGACGATCCCTGTCGATCAACACGTTCAAAGTCGATCAACACAACTACTCCTCTGTGATCGGAGCACGGCCCTTTTATAGTCTCCTCGACAAGCCTTGACGTCACATTTAATCATTTGGGAAAATCCGGATTTAGGTCCCTAATAGAGATATCGAGAGAATAATCGCATTTTCGGGAATATTCGATTTGTCGCCAAAGTCGCCAAGTCACTAAAATGTCTATAATGGTCGCCAAGGTCAGGGATTCAGGCCTGGCCACTTCTGATCATTCCATACTAACCCCTGTAAAACTCTCTTCCCAGCCATAAGACTAATATCGCCGGAAAGCGACATTCCATGTTCGTAACAATATACTCACAAGACAAATAAGTCGTTTCCTCAAGTTCTGAGTTTGTGAGAGTTATTAAATATTTTATTATTTTAGCACTCAGTTCTTGGTACTCTTCTTTCACTGCTCCCAGTAGACTTTCGAACTGGCACAGCTCCCCCCTTTTACACGATTCTTTTTTCATTTTAATCCCATAAGTTTCGTGTTTTCCGCCACTGCCACTATTACTTTCGCGTACCCCTAATTGGTCTTCAGCGTAACCCCAAGGATACGCGTACCACAGGTTGGGAGCCTCTGCGATAGCTGGAGGACTTTTGGCATTTGACGTCAGATTTAACGTACAGAAGGTCCACATACATGACGGTCTTTGCAGCAGTTGAATTTCGAGTTAGAATTTTCCGGTTCTGAAGCCAAGACCTTACCACCAGGACCACCGCAGCCCAATTAAGAAGGGGAAGATAATTACAGTCACGTTCGGCAACCACAAAGAAAGCAATGACCGTTTGAATGAGAAAAATAATTTCGCAACTAAATTAATCATGCGTTATTTGATTATCAAATGTTTCTGAAAACTACCTGAGCAGGTGCTCATAAAATATTGGAGCGTTACAGAAGCAATAACTTCTAGGTGTTAAAAAGATTTTCTGTAACAATTTTAATTAACTTTAATTTGCTAACTAAAATTACAGGGAAATAAGATTTTTCATCAAAACTTCATTTCACGTCTAGACACAAGTACAAAACCCATAACTAAAGCACAAATAATAATAAATGACATAGTTTAGGTTTGTCGAAGATTGCGACATTCGTTTGAATTTTTTTAAATACCCTAAAAAGTCGCAGCTAACTCGGCACTAAATGAGCTACAACAAATAACTAATTGTAAGAGTTCAAACAATTGCGAAAATTTGTATTACGTACTCTCTATTAATTAATTTCAGTCTTTGCAATCCAAAGGGTATTTAGCATTTAATATAAAGCATGCATGGCAAGATACAATATGGAGAACTGCATACTGTTATATGTCACTAACGGAAGTATTATCATGTATTAAAATTATAAATGAATAAAAACAAAAGTATCTGTCCCAGTTTCATTTCTTAATTAATTATCATCATAACTTTTTTAAATCAAAACAACTGAAAAAATGAGCGAAATTTTTTATCTTGAAAAAAATATAGTAATAACTAGGGCAGCAAATTAATTAGAAGATTAATTGCTTCAGTCAGCCTTGCGATAACTTTCAATATCATTAATGCTTTTTAAATACTATTAATATGTTTCATGAAGCAGGAACATTAAGTCGGAGTCTTTCGAAAAAGACCCCTTCCTTCGATATTCTCGCATATTTATTCATAAAGATCTCACTTATAATATGTGTTATGGAAACAAATATTTTAAATTGGCATTAAGAAAAATATTATAAACATCCAAAATTTCTATTGAATTTCTATTTTTCTGACAGCCATGTTCTTCATTCTATCATAAAGTTAAGGTTTCGTTTTAAATAAAAGTGCGTCTTCGTTTTCATGTTTTCTGCACAATCGACATCTTTCTACTTTCATTCGTTTTCGAATTAATGATCTTTGATGTTTATTCTGACTTCTGAAGAAATCAAGTCAATTAGCTATTTTAAAAGTGGATTTCTCCCTTTATAAATGAAATACTTTTCCTGAACACTAATTGTGGCGGAATTTCATTTCATTCCTATGTCGTGTTTGGCATCATTTTCAATACAATTCATAAGGCTTTACATGATTGTTTCCTGGTTTTTTGTTTTGTACTTTTCTTAGAAAATAGACAATATTTTTTGGGATTGTAGTTTGATTTTTCTTCAGACTCAAAATATTAATTAATGTAATGAAATATTAAAACAATTAGTTATTTTAAAAGTGGATTTCTACCTTTATGAATGAAATACTTTTCTTGAACACTAATTGTGGCGGAATTTCATTTCATTCCTATGGCGTGTTTGGCATCATTTTCAATAGAATTCATTAGGCTTTCAATGATTGTTTCCTGGCTTTTTGTTTTGTACTTTTCTCAGAAAATAAACAATATTTTTGGGCTTGTAGTTTGATTTTCCGTAAGCCTCAGAATATTAATCAATGTAATGAAATATCAATTCAATTAGTTAGTTTAACAGTGGATTTATATCTTTATAAACGCAATACTTTTCTTTAAAACTTTAACAAATTGTTGTTAAGATAAATTAATTTATTAGTACATAATATAAGACAAATGTGGCATTTTGTTTTCATTTTACCATTGACTGCGCATCTTGCAAAAAAACAATGGTGACGTGAGAAGCTACGCGAATCATGTGACAAAGACGTTAAGTGAATCAAATCAAATCAAATAACTGAAATAAAACGAAATTTTTAGAATGAAAACTGCAAAAATAGGCGAATGACAAATTTAATGACTATATGACGACGTAAAATTACGCAAATGGCAATTAAAGACAAAATCTGAAACGAAACGATTTCAATTTCATATAAAAAGAACGCATTCAAAGAGAGTAAATTTTTCAAGTCACTCCCGCTAGAAAGGCTGAAAAATCAATGAAGCAAATGTATTGAATTTCCTAATAACTGTGAAGTGACATTTCTCACTGTAAAAGATTAAGCGAAAGTCATTTTCGGGATACAGTATGAAAGAAAATGACGTGGAAATAAACAAACAGAAATAAACATTCGGGAATAAATAAATGCAACAAGAATTGAGCTTTATTGAAAAGAGGTAGATTTAACTTGAGGGCTTAAAATGAAATGCATTTCCTTCGTCAACAACTATTCGACGCATTTATTTATTTATTAAAGTTTTTTTTGTCGAAGTTGCATTTATTCTGAACAAGGAAATTAGCATATCTGTTTGTGTAAATAAATATTTTGGGTGTTTTAAATTTCTTAACTGTTTCACTGAATTTCAATCCATGGTTTTGTGTTTCTGTGCTATCTAAACAGCATAAAAATTGAAAACAAAAGATAAATGCTTTTAACTCACTCTTGAAGGTTTGGTTTATTTCGTTCAATGTTTTAAAGCTCATGTTTGAAAGGAATTTTATTTCATTCTGATATGGCGTGTTTGGCATCATTTTCAATAGAATTCATTGGGACACAGGACACACTTTACAGGATTGTTCCCGTCTTTTTGTTTTGCAATTTTCTCAGAAATTAGACAAAATTTCTAGGCTTATAGATTGACTTTATCTTACGTAAGCCTCAAAATTTCAATACTATAGAATTCATTAGGCTTTACAGGATTGTATCCTGGCTTTTTATTTTGTACTTTCCTCAGAAATGAGACAAAATTCTTGGGCTTATAGTTTGACTTCATTTTCCGTAAACCTTAAAATATCAATCAATACCATAAAATTCAAGCCAGTTAGTTGCTGTTTGAATGGATTTCTACTAGGGATGTAACAAATAGTGATTTGGCCGAATAACCGAATACTGAGTATTCGGCCGAATATCAACTTTTAAAAGCATTTCCCTTTCGATTGTAAATTAAATATTTTTCAAACTTTAAATGAAAAAAATTAAGATGAAATAAAATTGAGATTTTTTTATTTGTATATTTAAAAAAATCTTAATACCTTTATGTATATTTGTAATATTTTAAATACCTTAATTCCAATAATAAGAAATGAGAAACTCTCTTCATTTTGGAATTGATTCAAAGAAATAAAAGAGCCATAATTGTAGAACATGATAATGATAAACACTAAAGAAAATTAAATGGATAAATTAAAATTACTGGAAGTAGATTCCTATTTTGATTAAGAACTTCTAATAGGTAGGATGGAGTGTTTACTTAATTGGTGGAAAAAAATGCCGAAAAATTCCCAAGGTTCGCAAATTTAGCATGAAAATATCTTTCAGCACCTGCAAGCATTATATACCGTTATTTTCTGAAGATGGTAATATATATGAAACCATATGGAACAGACTACTATAAATGATATGCAACATTATTAAATACACTTATGTACTATGCCAATTGGATAAATATTAGATTTTTTTATAATAAATGTAGTGGAATGTAATTCTGCAAAATTATTTATTAAATAGGGGAGGTCGGGGCAAGTTTGGTACAGGGGAAAGTTTACACAAGGCTTATATTTCACATACAATTGGTCGGGGGGCGCCACATGTGGTTTCAGAAGAAGTGTCTCGGCCTCCAATAATACTCACGCCAGTTTGGAATCAGTCTTGAAATTGGACAACTTTTTCTGATTACTTACCAGTTTAGTAAATTTTTACCCTTACTTATTTGCTTTAATAGAGCTCGTACTACTAGAATACTATAACTTATTATGGATTATCTTAGGTTGTTCTTTTGTGGTTATTTTAAGCTCTTTAGTTGATTATTTTTATTATAAATAAAGCTTATATGCTGAGTTATAACAAAAAAATAGCGATGGGTCGAGTTTACACACAGCGCATGGGGCAGGTTTACACAGTGTGTAAACTTGCCCCATCGCCATTTTTTTTGTTAGAACTAGCATAAATGGTACTTGCATTAGAAAATAATTTTCAACAGTTGAAGTTGTGTGGCCATTTCAACAAGCAGGGACAAGGAAAAGAAGTAACAGACGTAGGAAAAAAAGGCAAACATCAATTCTTACACCTGTAAAAAATGCTTTACAAATAGAGAAGGAGAAATCAATAAAGAGGAAATTAGCAGCAACCCATGATACTATGACTCAGTCAATAAACTCCACTAGAACACGGTATAATAATGAAACAAACAGTGTGGATAAAAAATTTTAAAATAAGAAAAACCTTGTTCTGAAAGAAAATTTGGGAAATGTTGAGAGTAAAAAGACACAAAAAACCAAGAAAACTTTTGATTCTGATGAAGAGCTTGACGATGAAAATTGTCTGTGTATTTACTGTTTAAATCCATACGAAGAATCAAGATCCGGCAAACAGTGGTTACAATGCTCCGAATGTAAGAGGTGATCTCATGAGGACTGTATTACCAATGGCAATTCAAAATATTTTGTTTGTATAAATTGTGAGAGTGATTTTGAAAACTATTAGGATTCACCGTAATTGTTTATAATCTATTATGTACTTTTCGAAATAAACTAGATTTCTTTGTATTTAATTTGTTGTATTTTAATCATTGTAAGCCTTCTATTTAATCATTTTTTGGTGGTGTGTAAACGGGCCCCAGGCATTGTGTAAACTTGCCCCGGCCATCGGGCAAGTTTACACAGGTGTCATCATGGTAAAGAAAATGGTATAATTACAAAAATATAATAATTTAAAGCACTTAAAATATACACTAGATGCCTTAAAGTCTAACTAATTAATTGGTAATGAAAATGAGAGAAATACTTTAAAGCCCTAAAATAGGAAAATAAAAGTTTAAAAAGTGTTTAAACCTGCCCCGGTCTCCCCAACATTTAAAAAAACATTTTATTCTGAATTTATTCTGCCGAATATCTGTTTAGGATTCAGCCAGACCGAATATTCGGAAAAGCTCTGAATATGCCTAATACTTAATATTCACTACAGCCCTAGTTGGTATTATATGAGTATGAAACCAAACAAAACAGACTTTCTCTTGAAAATGCTGAAAAATTATTGTTCTCACATAATAATTTCAGGCTTTGCAATGATAAAATACACCTATGCAACTTAAAATTAGGTAAATGTCAAGAGGTCTTTTTAATAATAAATATATTGAAATGTAATTCTGCAACATTCTTTGTGAAATGTGTATTTGAAAGCACATAAAAAAATATTATCTTGAATATATTCGGCCGAATATCTGCTCAGTATAAGGCCCGACAAATATTCGGAAAAGGGCCGAATAGCCCAATACCGAATAGTTGCCGAATATTCGTTACATCCCGATTTCTACCTTTATATATTAAATACTTTCCTTTAAAACTTTCGCAAACTGTTGTTAAAAGAAATAAATTTATCCTCACATAATAAAAGTAATTGCGCTGTGTTAATTTAAGTTTCAAATACACTAGACACCATGCAGGAAAAATAAATTATGTGACATCATAGCACCGTTTAAGTCGATGTGTAATTAGATGTTAGATGACATGAACAGCTATGTGAATCACGTGACAAAGACATTAACTGAATCTTAATTCATATTTAGAATGAAAAATATAAAAATAAGAGAATGACAAATTTAATGATTATATGGTGATGTAAAACTGCGTCAGTGTCAATTAAAGACAAAATTTGAAACGAAGCGATTTCAATTTCATATAAAAAGAACGCATTCAAACAGAGTAAATTTTTAAAGTCACTCCAGCTTGCTAGAGAGACTGAAAAGTCAATGAAAGCAAATGTATTGAATTTCCTAATAACTGTGCCGTGACATTTCTCGGTGCAAAAGATTATGCGAAAGTCATTTTCAAGAAACAGTATGGAAGAAATGGCGTGGAAAT